>CM056380.1:108878347-108959311 GCA_029718625.1 Synaphobranchus kaupii
CTCTCTGCTGGTGAGGGGGCGTTTCCAGGACACCCCGAAATCCTCCCGGTCCCGCCGTGACCTGCAGCGGACATTCATCGCGCTCTGCACCCCGACTGTAAACCGACTGCATGACAGCGACGCTCCCAGCGTCCTGGGACACTTCCAAAGCGTCCATCGGCCGGACATGACCTTCCAGCGAGTATCAGACAGGTGAGATCTCCCACGCCGAGCGTAGCAAGAGCACTGCTCCTCACTCAGTTCAACATTACTAATGAACAGCGCACACTTAGATTAGCACGTGCGTGCATGAAGGCTTTTTACAGCGCACACTTAGATTAGCACGTGCGTACATGAAGGCTTTTTACAGCGCACACTTAGATTAGCACGTGCGTGCATGAAGGCTTTTTACAGCGCACACTTAGATTAGCACGTGCGTACATGAAGGCTTTTTACAGCGCAGACTTAGCTTAGCACGTGCGTGCATGAAGGCTTTTTACAGTGCGCACTTAGCTTAGCACGTGGGTGCATGAAGGCTTTTTACAGCGCACACTTAGCTTAGCACGTGCGTGCATGAAGGCTTTTTACAGCGCACACTTAGCTTAGCACGTGCGTACATGAAGGCTTTTTACAGCGCACACTTAGCTTAGCACGTGCGTGCACAAAGGCTTTTTACAGCGCACACTTAGCTTAGCACGTGGGTGCATGAAGGCTTTTTACAGCGCACACTTAGCTTAGCACGTGGGTGCATGAAGGCTTTTTACAGCGCACACTTAGCTTAGCACGCATGAAGGCTTTTTACAGCGCACACTTAGCTTAGGTGGGGGTAGGAGGGGGGTGTGGGTGGTAGAAGGGGGGGGGGGGGTGTGGGGGGGGGGGGGCTAGGGGGGGGGGGGGGGGGGGTAGGAGGGGTCCGGTGGGGTGCATGAAGGCTTTTTACAGCGCAGACTTAGCTTAGCACGTGGGTGCATGAAGGCTTTTTACAGCGCACACTTAGCTTAGCACGTGGGTACATGAAGGCTTTTTACAGCGCACACTTAGCTTAGCACGTGGGTGCACAAAGGCTTTTTACAGCGCACACTTAGCTTAGCACGTGCGTACATGAAGGCTTTTTACAGCGCAGACTTAGCTTAGCACGTGGGTGCATGAAGGCTTTTTACAGCGCACACTTAGCTTAGCACGTGCGTACATGAAGGCTTTTTACAGCGCAGACTTAGCTTAGCACGTGGGTGCATGAAGGCTTTTTACAGCGCAGACTTAGCTTAGCACGTGCGTACATGAAGGCTTTTTACAGTGCACACTTAGCTTAGCACGTGGGTGCATGAAGGCTTTTTACAGCGAACACTTAGCTTAGCACGTGGGTGCATGAAGGCTTTTTACAGTGCACACTTAGCTTAGCACGTGCGTACATGAAGGCTTTTTACAGCGCACACTTAGCTTAGCACGTGGGTGCATGAAGGCTTTTTACAGCGCACACTTAGCTTAGCACGTGGGTGCATGAAGGCTTTTTACAGCGCAGACTTAGCTTAGCACGTGCGTACATGAAGGCTTTTTACAGCGCATACTTAGCTTAGCACGTGGGAGTATGAAGGCTTTTTACAGCGCAGACTTAGCTTAGCACGTGGGAGTATGAAGGCTTTTTACAGCGCAGACTTAGCTTAGCACGTGGGTGCATGAAGGCTTTTTACAGCGCAGACTTAGCTTAGCACGTGGGTGCATGAAGGCTTTTTACAGCGCAGACTTAGCTTAGCACGTGCGTACATGAAGGCTTTTTACAGCGGAGACTTAGCTTAGCACGTGGGAGTATGAAGGCTTTTTACAGCGCAGACTTAGCTTAGCACGTGCGTACATGAAGGCTTTTTACAGCGCAGACTTAGCTTAGCACGTGGGAGTATGAAGGCTTTTTACAGCGCAGACTTAGCTTAGCACGTGGGTGCATGAAGGCTTTTTACAGCGCACACTTAGCTTAGCACGTGGGAGTATGAAGGCTTTTTACAGAAATGCTTGCAATGCAAACACTAATGCCCTGATGAAGACTTGGAAATGGAAACGTTGGTTTAGTAAATAACCTGAATGTACGGAGCTAAGTGTGAGGTCTTCATTTCACTCTCTTTTTCAGTATTATTACTACAATCACCTGCACCTTATGTAATATTACGTTGTGCATTTTTTCCCTCTATTTTAAATATTACTAATCAGCATGAAAGCCACGTTGTCACCCACTAGCCAGAGTGGCTTTTGGATTCTAAAAATCACCAGCCATTTTCAGCATTTTACCAGCCACATTGCCTTTTACAATATACCACAACCTGGTTGGTTACCTGCCAGAGTGGTTGCTAGAGTAGAAAATCTTACCAGCCACAACCAACATTTTACCAGCATTTGACTGGTGGCGGGTGTTATTTTCACACCATCTTACTAATGTTGTGGCTCCTGTTCTGATTTTCTGTGTTTAAACATGACCCCCCTCCCCACTCACTGTCCCCTCAGTGTCCTGTTCCATTTGGGATACCCTGAAGAGGAGCTGATTGGTCAGTCCTGGTACGGCCTGCTCCACCCCGATGACCTCAGTATCGGGGAAGCGGGACACCGGACACTGCGTGAGTATCTATGCGTTTGTTCTCATACTGGTTTTGTTCTTAGAGTTCTTAGACATCTTTTACCTTTAAAAAGCCTTTCTTACCCTTTGTTAAATCTGACAGTAGAGTGAAGAGTGGCTGTTAAAAGTGGCAGAAAGCTCAGGAGCTGTAGAGTGAGGAGGGTGTGTTTTCCGGAGCTGTAGGGGTAGGAGGGTGTGTTTTCCAGAGCTGTAGAGTGAGGAGGGTGTGTTTTCCAGAGCTGTAGAGTGAGGAGGGTGTGTTTTCAGGAGCTGTAGGGGGAGGAGGGTGTGTTTTCAGGAGCTGTAGGGGGAGGAGGGTGTGTTTTCATGAGCTGTAAGGGAAGGAGGGTGTGTTTTCGGGAGCTGTAGGGTGAGGAGGGTGTGTTTTCGGGAGCTGTAGAGTGAGGAGGGTGTGTTAATGTGTTCCTACCTGTCTTACAGAGCAGGGGGATGAGGGCGTCTCCATGGAGATGGTGCTGAGGCTGCAGCATAAGGATCTCTCCTGGGTGTGGCTGTATGTCCGAGCAGCAAGGGATTCTGGGACCGGGAGGCGGGAAGTGAGCTGTAACAACTACGTCATCAGGTGCGTATCACGAAAATGTGCACACTGACCCTGAGCATCAGCAGAGATGTTCATAATCATATTATTACATATTATTCCAGTACTGGAATTTATCAGCTTCTCAGATCATATCCAGAGGGAATTACACATTTTCACATAGTATCCATTTATACAGCTGATATATACTGAAGCAATTCAGGTTAAGTACTTTGCTCAAGGGTACAACAGCAGTGTCCTACCTGGGAATCGAACCTGCATCCTTTGGGTTATCTGGTTACATGGAAATAAAATGACGCACATTTTTATTACAGTGAGACAGAGGCCACCTTCCTCAGACAGAAGGCGACTGACACTCCTGGAGCTCTGAGACGGTCTCCCCAGGATCTCTCCCTATCGCTGGGGTCCCCTTGCCCCCAGAATCAGGGCAACGGTGCCAGCAGGAGAGACACGTGCTGCCTGAGGGAGGAGTGGGCGGGGCCGAGGGAGGAGCCATGGGCGGAGTCGTGGGAGGAGCCGTGGGCTAAGGGAGGAGTAGGGTGTGCAAATCACAGCAGTGACACCATCTCTCCGACACTGCTGCTGAGAGACGGCCCCACCTTCCCCACGACCCCGCCCCTCAGTCCTGACTCCGCCCACTCCCCCGTCCTTACCGAGGGGCGGGGCTCGGACTTCTGCTACGGCTACGCCGAGGACTTCCTGGCCCCCCAGCGGAGCCTGTACCCCTACGTCTCTCCCAGTCCGCCGCTCCAGGTGGTCTCAGAGACGGCGTTCTGTCCGAGCGGCCTGGGCGTGGCATCTTCCCCAGAGTCCTGCTACGGTTTCCCAGCATGCTCCACTGACGCGCGACTGGTCCCTGACTTCCTGCCCGGGCCGGCCCCCTGCGGAACCATGTCTGATGTAGCGTTCCATCCCGAAGGTTTTGGCCTTCCAGCGCCTCTCCAAGAGGGCGCAGGTCCCTTCCTGCCCACGGACAGCTCCGCCCTGTTGACCCCTGACCCCTCCCCCACCAAGGAGAGCCACTTCCTGTACAGCCAGGAGGAGCAGGCAGAGATCAGCATCCTAGCCCAACAGATTTCCTCCCTGGCCAACAGTTTCCATATGTATCACAGCCAGAGCCCTGCCCACAGCCTAAGCCCCACCCTCAACCCTTCCCTAAAACCTGTCCTAAGCCCCGCCTTAAACTCCACCCTTAGCCCTGCCCTAAGTCTCGCCCTCAACCCTGCCCTAAGCCCTGTCTTAAGCCCCACCCACAGCCCTGCCTTAAGCCTCGCCCTCAACCCTGTCTTAAGCCCCACCCTAAGCCTGACCGCTGTATACTCCAAGCCCTCTGCCCCAGCTTCACCTTCCCAGGAGCCCCTGCTCGAACCCGAGCTGCTCGAACCCGAGCTCATCCTGCATCCTGAAGCACTTGGAGCAGGTCCCTGGAAGAGAAGCCCCACCTTACTCCACACCCACCTCCACCTGTCCCCTGGCACAGACCTGCAGACCCACCTCCACCTGTCCCCTGGCACAGAGCTGCAGACCCACCTCCACCTGTCCCCTGGCACAGACCTGCAGACCCACCTCCACCTGTCCCCTGGCACAGACCTGGAGACTCAGCTCCACCTGTCCGCTGGCACAGACCTGCAGACCCAACTCCACCTGTCCCCTGGCACAGACCTGGAGACTCAGCTCCACCTGTCCCCTGGCACAGACCTGGAGACTCAGCTCCACCTGTCCGCTGGCACAGACCTGCAGACCCAACTCCACCTGTCCCCTGGCACAGACCTGGAGACTCAGCTCCACCTGTCCCCTGGCACAGACCTGCAGACCCACCTCCACCTGTCCCCTGGCACACACCTGCAGACCCACCTCCACCTGTCCCCTGGCACAGACCTGGAGACTCAGCTCCACCTGTCCGCTGGCACAGACCTGCAGACCCAACTCCACCTGTCCCCTGGCACAGACCTGGAGACTCAGCTCCACCTGTCCGCTGGCACAGACCTGCAGACCCACCTCCACCTGCAGGCTGGAGGTCCTGGAAGCGCAGGGCCCCGTGGTCTTCACCACCTCCCAGTAGGACGAGCTCCTCAGCCCCCCCACAACGGATCCCTGCACCCTGACCTCTGGGCGTCATGGCAACAGCAATGAGTTGTATCAACTCAGCCAGTATCCGTACCGTAGCCTCCAGCAAGGTAATTACAATAAAATAAATACAAATACAATACACATAACCTGGGGCCTGCATTACACACACACACACACTGGCTACACACACACACACACACACATGCACGCACGCACCGTACCCGTGATGTCACCAGTCACGTGTGATCTTTACCTGGTCCAGCTGTGTGTAATAGACAGGGCCCCATGTGTGATTCTCTCTTGTATTCTTTCAGATGGACTTGCTGAAGAACCCATGTACTGAACGCAGTACTAGCCCTTGTATGGCATATTGTCATAGCAACTCAAGGCTTCTTCGCTGGGCCCAAAGAAGACATTGACTGAGGAGATTGTACGGTTTTATATTTGTGTTGTGTTGTATTTTTATTCTGATTCTGATTTCGTAAAAAAGGGGGACAGGTCTCCCCATTAAAATAATGTTTTTATTTGTAGATTAAACCATTGATAAATGAATACACTGAGATGCCATTAAAGTCTCTAAGATTAATATTTTTATATACAAGCTGAATTTTCCCCATGTTTTGAAATGTTATTTCTATGTTGTTTTACCTGTATGGTGTTTGTAAGCTTGGGCTTTGGCTTAAATATAGTTAACCCACAGCTGGTACGGATTTGGATGTAATAGCATCCGAGAGTTGGACTGAGCACATAGTTTATTGTGCTGTTTCATGTAAGCCTGGAAAAAGAACACTATGGTCCAGCTTCCACACAGCTGAGATGTTTGCCTTCATGTTAAACATTATTGACGGCGGTCTCTCGCGCAAGCAAGGAAAAATATGAAAAGAGGGTGGACTGTCCTGCGCTCCTTTAAAATAAATAAATAAATCTGTCATTGACCTCTGTGATACATTTCAAATCTTCGGAAGACCTCAAAGCTACTGTCAAAGTTTTAAATGTGAACATTGTGTTTATTTATCCAAGTAAATTACTGTATGTAACTAATGTTTTTGTGTATACCTTTACCGTATGTGCTGTTTCAATACAATCCTTTCTCTGGAGTATTTATAGTCTGTATTATATTAGTTACTACCCGTAATATTAGTAATATTTTCATTGAATATATATTTTTTCATTATGTTTTGTATGTTTTTACACAAAAATAAATAATAAAAAATAACTGAATTTAAGTTCAATGTGTGAAATATTTGGTGGAAATCATTGTTTTTCTGTAAGTTATCACTGCATACGGACATGTAACAGTAGGTACTTTGGACGAGCCATCTCACTTAAAATGGTCTGTAATGTATTTACATATGCTTATTTGATGTATAATAATTCAATGTCTTACTTTCAAGTTTAATTAACAAAAATATATATTTCTGATTTCCATTTATATATTTTTCAGCATTTCAGTTTCAGAACAAGACAACTCCATATCAATTTCATGTGCTGATAATACATATGCGCCCTCGTGTGGTGCACTTGCATATTTCACATTAATTGAATGATAAATCATTAATTATTCTGGATTTTTCTGCCAAATTCAGTAAATATAATTAATTAATTAATAATTATTTTACTAGGCAACAGGAAAATTCACTGAGGTGTGAGGTGTGTCTCCAAGGTGTAGTATAATGATGAGGAAGCTACAGTTAAACCCAAGAGGTTGCTGGTTTGAATCCCAGGTCGGGTATCATGGTTGTATTTTTGAGGTCTACTTTACCTGTATTGCTTCAGTAAAATATCCAGCTCTATAAATGAATGCACATGTATAAAATAAAAACACACAATAATAATTCAAATTAATTGTGTAAGTCACTCTGGATAAGCGTGTCTGCAAAATTCCAGTCAAGAGAGCAACTCATTCCAGTTTTTCTCTTTCCTTTATTGAGGGAAATTCACTTCACTTGGAAATACAGAGTCAGGACTCTGTTAAATTCTGTTTTGTTATTGGTTTACATGACTCTGTTACATCCTGTTTACAAGACTGTTACATTCTCTGTTAGTAATGAGGATCTGACTTCTGGAGTCTGACTATTTTTGCAGTACAAAACTGAATGAAGTTAATTATAATACTGAACATTGAATTAAGCTGCAAAAAAATGTCATGCCAACAGCTGGAAAGCCCAAGTATTGGATCCCTTCTTTCATTTTTAGGTAAATGGTGCCATCAAAAAACAGCCCAGATAGCGATTGAGTGATGGCCCAGTGCTGGCCCACACTTACCACTCTGATTGGCTCACATGCCGTTATGGTCCAGTGCTGGCCCACACTTACCACTCTGATTGGCTCACATGCCGTTATGGTCCAGTGCTGGCCCACACTTACCACTCTGATTGGCTCACATGCCGTTATAGTCCAGTGCTGGCCCACACTTGCCACTCTGATTGGCTCACATGCCGCTATGGTCCAGTGCTGGCCCACACTTACCACTCTGATTGGTTCACATACCACCATGGAATGATGGTGACGAACCCAGAAAGCAGCCACAACTCAACTTTGATGAGACCATAATTATCTCAGGTAAGATATGATACCTTACATGTGGTTGGTTGCATTTGGGCCACGTTTGGCCCAGAATCCAAACACCGTGATAAACCTTAAATGTGCCTGGTTACAGTTGGGCCACTTTTGGCCCAAAATTTAAATGCCACACAAGCCTGACTTGTGGTTGGTTACTGTTGGGCCATGGTTGGCCCACAATGCACTTGCCTTTGGCATAACTGACCCTTAACTGCCTAAACATATTTGGCCTGGAATCGTCTCCTATCTGGGTGGTTCTGTAACAAAATGAAACAGGAAGCACCCAGCTGTACTCAGACCTGGTCCACAGCACAACACGGTCAGGATGGAATCGGACACAGGTTGGGCACGGTGTCCTTTAGACCTGGGGGTATCCGTTAGTCCTGGGCCGTGTCCGAATCGAAAAATCAAGATTCAAGAGTTTTATTTCGCCATATGTAACAAGTACAATGGAATGCTTACTCTCTGCTCATTCCCATAGCATAAAAGAATATAAAGACCATAAGTTATAACACAGTGCAAAAAGCAATAGGAAATAAAACAATAGCAATACGTAATAGAATTCACAGTGCAATAAAATCTGCTTATAGATCTGTTTTAATAAATACTGTATAGCTAAAGAAAGGCTAAAGTGCTGTTGTGCATGTGCAATAGTTCAGCTCAATAAGCGCACCGCCTGTGGGAAGAAACTGTTCTTGAACCTGTCAGGCCCGGTTTGTATACTGCGGTACCGGCAGCCGGATCGAATCAGCACAATAACAGTATGGGGGATATTTTTTCGCATACTGCATGTCACTAAACAATATGTAGCAAGTATACAGTATGTTAGTACACAGTAAACAGGACACAGTAGATAGGGCTCTGATTCAGGCACAGTCCTGGCATTTGTTTATTTGTGCAAAGGCCATGGAACAAGGTGTAGTATATGAGGATTTTCACTGCTGCATTGATCGTCACATATTACCTTCATGAGCGAACGGGGACTTGTAAACATCTGTGAGGAGGTGAGCGAAGGATATGGTGCCCTGGGGCTTGATTGTACAGATCCATGGATGAACAGACCTGAGCTTTGCCAGGTTAAAGAGAAACACAGGACAAGGCTTGAGAGAATATTTTGTTAGGGAACAAACAACTGCATTTTAAATCATCAGCTGATGTAGAAATATATTAAATATTTACAAGTAGGTTAACTGTAGAAATGCAAACCTGTGATCTTCTGATTGATTCTGTTTCAGAATGTGAATTTTTTTCATATTAAAGACTTATTTATGAATAAGTTTTAGGTGTTGTGCCCATTTAATTCAATTTTCCAACGTAATCGTGTTTACTTTGAGATATGTTTGTTAAAAGAAACTAGTTGGACTTTTGTTGAGTTTTTTCTCATAAGAAATATTGACTTTTATTTATATCGTGTTAATTTTATTGGCTTATTTGGCAGTCAGATTACATCACTTTATCCTGAGTTTTTAAATCAGCCTGACAGGTTTAAATGTCCCAGTCCCACGGAAGGGATTTTTAAAAAGTGAAAATGCAAGGAGTCACTTGGAGCGCGCCGAGCATATCTGTACCATAGAAAACAATGACGAGTACGAGCACACCATGAGATTGTCTAACTGGTTCTTACAAGCTATAACAAGGCCACTTGGCTGGTCAAATGTAACTTTCACCCTTAAATTAATAAAGGGTGTTATGAAAACAGTTGCATGAGTGTTTTTCCCCCCACTCTTCACTCAATCCTGTCCATATCTCGGTTGTTTCTGGGTGTGAAGCATTTCACACCATCGTTTCACACTTATTTTACAATAGAAAAGTGGCAGGCACGAGGATCTATAGACATGCGCAGTAATACTGACGAAGTGATCAGGTGTGCATATATGGCGACGTGGACTGGCCGACTTTTTTTTTTCCAGCTTTCTCTAGTTTTATTTTCTTAGGCGGAGAACTGAACCGCAGAACATCCACACCTTGCACGTGAGTACAAGTGAATTCGGCGTGGAAACTTTATGATTATCTAGGTCCGGAACGGCTTGTGATTTTCAACAATTTGTTTTGGCCGTGGAAACGGGCCAATAAACTTTTAAAGACCACACTCATGTATGGAAGCAGCAGAGGAAATTGGTTCAGATGCCATATATCGTTTATTAATCTTACGGAATATGACACAAAACGAATATTATCTTTACAACTGCTTCGTGTTTAACTGGCGGTCTGTTTTGGCTCGTGATGAAAAGTGTATTTCAGAGTAGCCCAACTTTCTTATTTCAGCCTTCTTTCTCTCTGCAACGGTGATGGTCGTACGGGCATTGGATTGGCCGCTTGCTCATCGTGTTAACGATCAAAGATATATGGTGCGTCCCAATACTCGAAAAATGCATCCTCCTTTCCTCCACTACCACCTCCTCTCCTCCGTGCCCCGGAAACGGGTCTTTGTGGTTTAATCTAATGTTGCAGATTACATCTAAATTACGTCTGAATGGTTACATATTAATTAATGTCTCGACCTATTTTTATACAGTCTATGATCTCGACGCAAACCGCAATGTTGGGTACATTGTATACTGTACATGTAAATACTTGTACTCGAAACGTTCAGGCAGTTTTGCATACCGGGTAGGAGAGGAGTGGTAGTGGGGGAGTGGAGGAAAGGAGGTGAGCAGTGAAGAATATTGGGACGCACCCGTACTGTAGTGTAGAGTAAAATGGTCCGTTGTGTGCGTGTACAAAGGAGTGCGACTCTTGCGAGACAACACTCTGCCACCAGGTGGGGCTATTGGCTAAATCTGGGGATTTCATTATTGTATATGGAAGGAACGCGGGAGCATATGCGTAGGTATCATTTCACGTGTCTCTAATTGAAGAGAACAGTACAGTTATATGAAAATATCGGGGATGACATGTCTCCCTCCAAACCCAGACTACGCGTGGGAAGCAGTGATGGTTTTCATTTAAGTATATTGAGCAGCCTATTTTACCATTTACAATCGCGCGCTTTGCTATTGACGCCATTCAAATTGATCGTCTGTGTTGTAGTAGCTACAGTCGCATTATAAACCACTAATAAATGTAATTTAAACCGGAGTGAACTTTTCAGAAAGTTGTAAATTGAGGTTCCGAAAAGACCTCGAAGCACTGGTGCACTAAACGCAGTAGAACAAAAGTCGGCCTATAATTTGTTTGTTGCCCTTTATTTAGAAACCGCAGTGTTTAGTGAAACTGTCCTCGACTGAAAATGAGGACGACGATTCATCCAAAACACTGTTGGCGAGACGGCACTGGCATTGGGGTTTCAAAATTCTAAATTGGGCGCATTGTGTTGATTTCTATAGTTTTAATTACTAATTTAACTACTAGCCTACGGCGCCAACACGCCGTTGATGACGGTACGGGGTTGGCTACTGATCTGTAGGCTACACACCCAAACTGCAAAGAACATGCTGTTCAACAAAGCGCGTTATCTGAGAGTTTGTTGAAAATACACGTTTTGTTAATTTAATTTGTGGATGCGGTTACACGCAGTGTTGTTGCAAAGTAATTTGATTAACTATCCACTTAAAACCGTGTTGTATTACTGAAGAGAACCGCATTTGAAAGTGTTCAAAGTTTGGATAAATTACTCTGAGCATCGCAAGCCGCCCTCCCTAACCGCGGCTGGGTCGTAAACTGTGGCTCAGGAGCGGCGATACAGAGAAGAGGGGGGACGTTATTTAATTAATTAATAAATAAAAAACTAGGATAAACTGATAGCCTATCATATCCACAATTTAGCCGACACTACGGTCGGGATTATTTTGGCAGTTTAATTAAGAGCTATCACCACTGAAGACCGAGGTTATAAATAAGCCGTCTGATATGCTTTCGGTGATAAGTCATGATGTTGAAACTGCTTTCGCGCTGAAATCTAAACTGGCTGTCGCGCGCGGAGTAACGGTGATTTCCCCTGGGCGGTGTGATGGACACGGCGCATCCATCAAGTCCAGAAAGGATCGAGTGACTTTAATTGTTTACATACAACCCTTACAAAGATACAAAGACGGTGTAAACGGCTATCAAGAGAGCACACTCCCCATTAAACTATCTTAAATGTTTAATATAAAAATTACATGATAATAGGCTATTTATGTAGGCTACGTGTCCTCCACACGGCTTTCTGTGGTTTGAGAACAAGTTCTCTCGTTCTCTATTTCTCTACCCTTGCAGCATCCAGTCATATGGTGCCACATTTCATAATAATATAGTTTTTTTTTTCCCTTTAGTGAGATAGAATACTCGAAATTGAATTTGATATCACTGATTTGAAACAACAGGGTCGCAGGTGGAAGTGAAGCATTTATTATTATTTGGCCAATTTATCAGTGACACAGCAGTGCAAGTGTGATCTCGCACGCCGTGCTCTTCTGGGATGATGTGGGTGGAAAGGAGCTTCCTGAAGATTGTGGCTTTAGTCATTTATTTGAGTCTTTATTTATTAGAATCCAGTGCGGACAGGTTATCTTGCTGGGGAATTTGGATCAACCTTTGAGCAGCTGTTCCTGCCCTGTGTAGGGTTGAGTTGGTGATGTGTTCCTCTACGACAGGTTCTATTTCTCTTTCTCTTCTAACAAAGCTAGGGCTCTATGGGCCAAGTATAATCAGGTTAAACAAGCAGAGCTAACTTAGACAAACCCCCCCCCCCCCCTTCAAAACTCTCCAGCAAGGCTTTGTCAATCTGCGAGAAATCTCTCTTTCCATGTTCAACTGGAGTCACGCTGTTACTCTTGCAGGAATGGGTTGGGCAAGAATGCAAGTGACTCCTTGAGTTTGCAGTGTTGCTCAGACACCAATCGGTTTGGGTGTGTTTTACACATTTTTTCTCGCCAGAGGACACCAGTACTGCCAGTGAAGGTGTCTTGACAAGCTTTCGTGTTTCTGTTAGAATCGGATTAGAAAGTTATCAGGACAGTAGAAATGTACTAGTACAGTAGAAATACACTAGCAGTAATAGTAATTGGGGCAGTAGAAATACACTAGCAGTAATAGTAATTGGGGCAGTAGAAATGCACACGCAGTAATAGTAATTGGGGCAGTAGAAATACACTAGCAGTAATAGTAATTGAGGCAGTAGAAATACACTAGCAGTAATAGTAATTGGGGCAGTAGAAATACACTAGCAGTAATAGTAATTGGGGCAGTAGAAATGCACACGCAGTAATAGTAATTGGGGCAGTAGAAATACACTAGCAGTAATAGTAATTGAGGCAGTAGAAATACACTAGCAGTAATAGTAATTGGGGCAGTAGAAATACACTAGCAGTAATAGTAATTGGGGCAGTAGAAATGCACACGCAGTAATAGTAATTGGGGCAGTAGAAATACACTAGCAGTAATAGTAATTGGGGCAGTAGAAATACACTAGCAGTAATGGTAATTGGGGCAGTAGAAATACACTAGCAGTAATAGTAATTGGGGCAGTAGAAATGCACACGCAGTAATAGTAATTGGGGCAGTAGAAATACACTAGCAGTAATAGTAATTGAGGCAGTAGAAATACACTAGCAGTAATAGTAATTGGGGCAGTAGAAATACACTAGCAGTAATAGTAATTGGGGCAGTAGAAATACACTAGCAGTAATAGTAATTGGGGCAGTAGAAATACACTAGCAGTAATAGTAATTGGGGCAGTAGAAATGCACACGCAGTAATAGTAATTGGGGCAGTAGAAATACACTAGCAGTAATAGTAATTGGGGCAGTAGAAATACACTAGCAGTAATAGTAATTGGGGCAGTAGAAATGCACACGCAGTAATAGTAATTGGGGCAGTAGAAATACACTAGCAATAATAGTAATTGGGGCAGTAGAAATGCACACGCAGTAATAGTAATTGGGGCAGTAGAAATACACTAGCAGTAATAGTAATTGGGGCAGTAGAAATACACTAGCAGTAATAGGGGCAGTAGAAATACACTAGCAGTAATAGTAATTGGGGCAGTAGAAATACACTAGCAGTAATAGTAATTGAGGCAGTAGAAATGCACACGCAGTAATAGTAATTGGGGCAGTAGAAATACACTAGCAGTAATAGGGGCAGTAGAAATACACTAGCAGTAATAGTAATTGGGGCAGTAGAAATACACTAGCAGTAATAGTAATTGGGGCAGTAGAAATGCACACGCAGAAATAGTAATTGGGGCAGTAGAAATACACTAGCAGTAATAGTAATTGGGGCAGTAGAAATACACTAGCAGTAATAGTAATTGGGGCAGTAGAATTACACTAGCAGTAATAGTAATTGGGGCAGTAGAAATGCACTAGCAGTAATAGTAATTGGGGCAGTAGAAATACACTAGCAGTAATAGTAATTGGGGCAGTAGAATTACACTAGCAGTAATAGTAATTGGGGCAGTAGAAATGCACTAGCAGTAATAGTAATTGGGGCAGTAGAAATACACTAGCAGTAATAGTAATTGGGGCAGTAGAAATACACTAGCAATAATAGTAATTGGGGCAGTAGAAATGCACACGCAGTAATAGTAATTGGGGCAGTAGAAATACACTAGCAGTAATAGTAATTGGGGCAGTAGAAATACACTAGCAGTAATAGGGGCAGTAGAAATACACTAGCAGTAATAGTAATTGGGGCAGTAGAAATGCACTGGTGCAATAGAAAGAGCAGTAGACGCTTCCCTGAAGTAATTTCACCTGTCAGTCGATAATTTAATAAATTAATTTTTAATTTTTTACCTCTTTCAAAATTAATAGTTTGACATACAGCACATTACAAAAAATGAAAGCATTCGAAGATCTGACAGATTAAAAGTTCTGGGGTGTGAATTAGAGAGTTATCCTAATGGCATCCATACCTATTTCTTTCAGACGTGAGTGTGCGAGTGAGCGTGTGCGCGAGTGATTGCGAGTGTGCGAGTGAGCGAGTGCGCATGTGAACGTGTGTGTGTCTGTGTGTGTGCGTGAGTGCGCATGTGAACGTGTGTGTGTGTGCATGCGTGCGTGCGCATGTGAGCGTGCGTGCGTGCGTGTGTGCGTGTGAGTGCGCATGTGAACGTGTGTGTGTGTGCGTGCGTGCGTGTGTGTCCGTGTGAGTGCGCATGTGAACGTGTGTGTGTGTGCGTGTGAGTGCGCATGTGAACGTGTGTGTGTGTGCGTGCGTGCGTGTGTGTCCGTGTGCGTGTGATGTAGCAGCAGCTGCAGCCGCCGGTGAAGGGATCAGGGGCAGATCTCCAATTACCCATGATGCCACAGGAAGTTGGAGGCCATGCTGCAGGCAGTCCTTCGGTACATTATGCAAAACTGCACTTCAAAGAGCTCCTCTTCCCTGCAGGAGTATCAGCAGAGTACGGCCTGCTACTCAAATTTACCATTTATTGTGTTTTATTTCTCCTCATGGAAATAACCGGCTAGTGTTCTCATTCAAGGGTTAGCTGCTGTTGAGTTTTCCGGGACTGGAAGATCAGGAGCCGATGCCCGACCATCTGAACAGGATGATCTGTGTTTAGTTTAGAGCGCTGAGTTAGCCAGTGGGTGTGTCCCAAATGCTCGAAAAATGCACCCTCCCTTCCTCCACTACCACCTCCTCTCCTCCCTTCCTCCACTACCACCTCCTCTCCTCCTTTCCTCCACTACCACCTCCTCTCCTCCCTTCCTCCACTACCACCTCCTCTCCTCCCTTCCTCCACTACCACCTCCTCTCCTCCTTTCCTCCACTACCACCTCCTCTCCTCCCTTCCTCCACTACCACCTCCTCTCCTCCCTTCCTCCACTACCACCTCCTCTCCTCCGTGCTCCAAAAACCGATCTTTGTGTTTTAATCTAATGCTGCTGATTACATCTTAATTACATATTAATGGTTACATATTAATTCATGTCTCGACGCAAACCGCAATGTCAGGTACATTGTATACTCTACATGCAAATACTTGTACTCGAAACATTCAGGCAGTTTTGCATACTTCCGGGTAGGAGATGAGTGGTAGTGGGGGAGTGAAGGAAAGGAGGTGGGGAGTGAAGAATATTGGGATGCACCCAGTGTGTCCGTGGGGAGATTACAGAGGAGTCAATCAGAGGAGTTCCTCAGGCTCAGTCAAATTGGGGAAAATTGTTGCAGACTCGGCCCCTCCCTCTGAGTCATTCAACAGCCAATCACGTGGCCCTACAGCACTCCAGCAAAGACATGGTCAGGATTTAGATTCCGGACTGGGGGTCTAGTTCAATAAACAAACAGGCCTGGGATATCTGGGAGGCTGTTTTTAATTTAATTTGGTGTGTTTGTGTGTGAGAGATTTTAATACTCTTGATAGGGTAACCTGTTCATCTGTTTTGAAATATTGTGTGGTGTTTGTACATCCAGTTTGTTCATTGGTGGTTTCCAGTGAAATAATATACTGGAGAAAAAGGACTACTCCCGCAGACGGGCTGAGAGGTTTACTGAAGTCTTCCTCAACCCAATTTGGGCCCCTCTCGAAACTCTGAAACTCTTGGGCTGTGCCCAAATCAGCACCCTTCCATATAATTAGGTAGGCTTGTTGTGTAGAAGTAGGAGACAGGGCGCAGTAGATAGGGCTCTGATTCGGACACAGTGCACTGTACGCAGGAGACAGGGTGCAGTAAATAGGGCTCTGATTCGGACACAGTGCACTGTACGCAGGAGACAGGGCGCAGTAGATAGAATAGAATAACTTTTATTTTCCCGAAAGGGAACTTCAGTTGTAGCCACCAGCAACAACAAAAAAGACATAGACAGTGGGGCAGACCCACAACACACAAACAAACATATCGACAGCCTCATAACAAAAGTGCCTAAGTCATTTTTTGGACATTTTGAGATTTTCTGCCTAAATCACTTGATTTATCATTCGTCAACAGTGTAAAAATGCTCAAGTCGCTGTGCACTTCCTGAACCGCTTCATGCTATTCTGCCTAAATCCACGATTTGATTTAGGCAGATTTATTTTTGCCTTTTTCTCAAGACTACAAAAAATGACTTAGGCACTTTTGTTATGAGGCTGTCGATATAAAATGCCAATATATATACAGCCAAACGTCATGATTAAAATAGCCCCCACTGTCCCGAGATGTCCAATGTCATCAACCAGTCCAACACACAAACTCTGCCTCGGCGCCTCCACGACTTTCCTTCATAGGCTACACGCAGTGTTTCAGTCTCTGTCCACTGTCGAAACGGAGCTCAGCCTTCCCAGTCACCGCCTCACTCCTCCCCCGCATTATCTTCTTCCCTGGTGGCCTTCTGAAGATTGCCCGCAGTCCCGAATCAGTCCCGACATCTTCAACTCCGGTGAAGAGCGATGGGAAGAGCGATGGGAAACTCCGTGGCTGCATCGGACATTTCCGAGTATAATGTGAATGCGTCTCCATGGTGACGACCACAAACAAAATCATCCCCGCTAGACAATTCTTCAATATTATCAAAACGAGCAGCAGGAGGGCCCTGAACAATCTCCAGCCCGCTTCCTCGTCCCACAACAGACACACAGCGCATGGAAAAAACAAAAGACAAAAGCCCGACACAACAAAACGCATTCAAATTAACAAACACGAACACAAGAGACAGCTGGACTACATGTCGCCATTACAGTGCCACGTGATGTCAATGGGGCTGTACACAGGGTGCAGTAGATAGGGCTCTGATTCGAACACAGTGCACTGTACACAAGAGACAGGGCGTAGTAGATGGGGCTCTGATTCGAACACAGTGCACTGTACGCAGGAGACAGGGCGCAGTAGATGGGGCTCTGATTCAGACACAGTGCACTGTAGACAGGAGCAGGGTGCAGTAGATAGGGCTCTGATTCAGACACAGTGCACTGTACGCAGGAGACAGGGCGCAGTAGATAGGGCTCTGATTCGAACACAGTGCACTGTACGCAGGAGACAGGACGCAGTAGATGGGGCTCTGATTCAGACAGTGCACTGTAGACAGGAGCAGGGCGCAGTAGATAGGGCTCTGATTCAGACACAGTGCACTGTACGCAGGAGACAGGGCGCAGTAGATAGGGCTCTGATTCGGACACAGTGCACTGTACGCAGGAGACAGGGCGCAGTAGATAGGGCTTTGATTCAGACACAGTGCACTGTACACAGGAGACAGGGCGCAGGAGATAGGGTGCTGATTCAGACACAGTGCACTGTACGCAGGAGACTGGGCGCAGTCTGATTCGGACACAGTGCACTGTATGCAGGAGACAGGGCGCAGTAGATAGGCGCAGTCTGATTCGGACGTAGCCCTGGAGTGTTGAGCTGATAATGGTGGCGGTGGAGCCATTCGCTGGTTATCATGGTTTACGCCGCTAGTGCTGTTGCTCAGCCTGGGATACGGAAAGCACCTGCTTCCCTTCACCTTCTACTGACTTTCAGTGCTCATCCACTCATACTTTCTTTTATGTTTTATATAGTTGTAGTTTTTATATATGTGTCTTTGAGCCTAAAAATAACTTACTTCCACAGAACCCCAGCCACGCCCCTTAGAGTGGGGGTAGACTGTGTTTAACACACATTACTCTGTGTAATGACCAACGAGCCCTCTCTGTTACGATCCTGATACGGGACGAACCCAAGTGCAACGACCAGGAGACAGATTACAGAAAGTGGAACTTTATTAAGCGTTGGGGTGGTCCCAAAGCTGTACACGGGAGCAAAACAGGTTAGTTAGTTAACACAGGATAGCGTCCAACTGAGGACTGCTCCAAGCCGGAGCTGGACTTGAAGAAACACGGAACTGTTCCAAGCCGGAACTGGACTTGAACGGAGGTGTCTAAAACACCGGAACTGGACTGGAACTGGACTGGAACTGGACTGGAAACTGGATCGGAACTGGACTGGAAACTGGACCGGAAGGTCCACTCAGGAAACGGGAACGGCACGGAACTTGTTCCAAGCCGGAACTGGACTTGAACGGAGGTGTATAAAACACCGGAACTGGACTGGAACTGGACTGGGAACTGGACTGGAAACTGGACCGGGAGGTCCACTCAGGAAACGGGAACGGCACGGAACTTGTTCCAAGCCGGAACTGGACTTGAACGGAGGTGTATGAAACACCGGACCTGGACTGGAACTGGACTGGAAACTGGACCGGAAGGTCCACTCAGGAACACAGGGGACGGCACGGAACTTGTTCCAAGCCGGAACTGGGCTTGAACGGAGGTGTCTAAAACACCGGAACTGGACTGGAACTGGACTGGAAGCTGGACCGGAAGGTCCACTCAGGAACACAGGGGACGGCACGGAACTTGTTCCAAGCCGGAACTGGACTTGAACGGAGGTGTCTAAAACACCGGAACTGGACTGGAAACTGGACTGGAGCTGGACTGGAAACTGGATCGGAACTGGGCTGGAACAGGACTGGAAACTGGACCGGGTAGCTTGAGTAACCGGGCAGAAAGCAGAGGTTAAAGGCAGGGTGTTGTGACAGGACTGTAGCTGGTGAATGCACCGCCGAGTTGGAAGGTGCGGCGTAGCTCGGGCAATACTGGCGTAAGCCGGCTGGCATGCAGAGGTCCTGGTACCGCAACACGAGTACGGGAGGTACGTAACACGGGGAGGACAAACACAGCTGCGGGAAGACTGGAACTGCGGCGTCTGGAGGTTTTGAAGGGAAACAGGTAAATGCATGCAGCAGCGAAAGATTAGCAGAGATAGCTACCAGTCAGGAAACCAGGCGAACAGGTATGAACCAGCAGGCTCACAAACACTGGACCAGAAACGGGATACGAAACAAACACGGTAGGTTAGTCAACGAACTGGCGCTGAATAGCAGCCAGCCAGGGGTTTAAATGGTGCAGGAAGTGAAGGAGAAAACGAGAAACAGGTGTGATGTTAAATCAGGAGTGATTGCCGAAGCACAGCAGTGAGGAATGTGAGTAACGAGAGGGGCGAGTGATAGGCGGAAGCTAAAGTGGAAAATGAAACCAAAAGTACCCGAGGGAGACGCCCAGTCCACAGCCAGGAGGGAAACACGGACAAGGGATCCAACATGACACGGAAGGAAACAAGGAAAACATGGAAAACGGACAGGACGGGAACGGAACGTTACAGTACCCCCCCCCTCAATGTACGCCACCTGGCGTACCCGGAGGCCTGGTCTTGTCAGGGAACTGTTCGTGGAAGTCTTGGATTACTGAATGGTCCAAGATCAGGCTCTTGTGGAGCCACGACCTCTCCTCAGGACCGTACCCCTCCCAGTCGACGAGGTATTGGAAACCCCGGCCCCTGCGGCGGATATCAATAACACGGTTCACCGTGTAGGCCGGGGCGTTGTCAACAACTCGGACGGGAGGAGGCGGGATGGTAGGGGTACTGAGGGGGCTGGAGGAGACAGGCTTAACCTGGGACACATGAAACACAGGGTAAACTTTGAGGGAGGCGGGGAGGGAAAGTTTAACAGACACCGGGTTAACTAGACAAATGATGGGGAAGGGACCAATAAAACGGGGCTGAAGCTTTCTGGATGAAGAGGGAAGGGAGATGTTTGCAGTGGAGAGCCAGACCTGCTGACCGGCCCTATACTGTGGGGCTGCGGTCCTGTGAAGGTCCGCCAGACGTTGGGAGCGGGAATTGGCGTGAAGGAGTGCGGTGCGTGTGAGTCTCCAAATGTTTTTACAACGAAGGACATGGGCCCTAACAGAGGGGACAGCTATCTCGGCCTCCTGGGTCGACAGAAGAGGGGGTTGATAGCCTAAAGCACACTCAAACGGGGATAGGCCAGTAGAGGCACTCTTAAGGGAGTTATGTGCGTACTCGACCCAGGGGAGAAAACGGCTCCAAGAGGCAGGATTGCGCACTGTAACGCACCGCAGGGCGGCCCCCAGGTCCTGGTTCGCCCTCTCTGCCTGACCATTAGACTGGGGATGGAAACCCGAGGAAAGACTAGGAGAGGCACCCAGGGCTGCACAGAACGCCCTCCAAACTCGGGAGGAGAACTGGGGCCCACGGTCTGACACGATGTCAGAGGGGATCCCGTGCAGCCTGACCACGTGTAGCACCAAGAGCTCAGCGGTTTCAAGGGCGGACGGGAGCTTGGGGAGGGGAACAAAGTGAACCGCCTTGGAGAACCGGTCCACTATTGTCAGAATGACGGTGTTACCTTCTGACAACGGCAGACCGGTTACGAAGTCCACACCAATGTGACTCCAAGGACGGCCAGGGACGGGGAGGGAAAGGAGAAGACCGGAGGGAGGCTGGTGGGAAGCCTTGCTCCTGGCGCACACCGAGCAGGCCAGGACGAAGGCACGGGTATCCCCTTTAAGGGTAGGCCACCAGAAACTCCTCCTGACGAGGGCGATAGTTCTGGCGACCCCTGGGTGACATGCCAGGCACGAGGCGTGAACCCATTCGAGGACCTGGGAGCGGACGGAATCGGGGACAAAAAGACAGGAGTTAGGGTTATTGCGGGGGTCCGGTTGGGAAGTCTGGGCGGCCTTCACAATGCCCTCAATCTCCCAGGAGACCGCAGCCACCACACAGGAGGCCGGCAAAATGGGCTCCGGATCAGCAGGACTGGAGGGAGGGGAAAAAATGCGGGACAGGGCATCTGCTTTAATATTACGGGAACCAGGGCGGAAAGAAACAGAGAAATTAAAGCGTGCAAAAAATAACGACCATCTAGCCTGACGAGAATTGAGCCTCTTGGCAGATCTTAAATAAATGAGGTTTTGATGGTCGGTAAAAACAAGAAAAGGGGTACCTGCCCCCTCCAGCCAGTGGCGCCACTCCTCAAGAGCCAGTTTTATCGCCAGCAGTTCCCGATCCCCGACATCGTAGTTCCTCTCGGCGGAGGACAGCCTCCGGGAGAAGAATGCGCAGGGATGGAGCTTGCTATCAGAGGCGGACCGTTGAGACAGAATGGCCCCCACGCCGGTGTCGGAGGCATCCACCTCAACGACAAACTGCCGAGAAGTGTCAGGGTGAAGGAGGATAGGTGCTGAGGAAAACCGAGCCTTGAGTAGCTCGAAAGCTCGCTGGGCATCGGAATTCCAACAGTAAGGCAGGGCAACGGAAGTGAGTTTAGTCAGGGGAGCAGCAATGGAACTGTAATTGCGAATAAAGCGGCGGTAGAAATTTGCAAACCCCAGGAACTGTTGAAGGTGCTTGCGGGAGGTGGGTTGGGGCCATTCTGTCACCGCCTTGATTTTCACAGGGTCCGCCCGGATACTGCCCTCCTCGATAATGAAGCCGAGGAACGGGACCGTGGAAGCGTGGAAGGAACATTTCTCAGCCTTAACAAACAGCTGATTCTCCAACAGCCGCTGGAGAACCTCTCGAACGTGACGGACATGCTCCTGCGGGGATTGAGAAAAAATTAAAATATCATCGATATAAACAAAAACGCTCCTCCCTAGGAGGTCCCGCAGGACGTCGTTCACCATGCTCTGGAAGACTGCTGGGGCGTTAGTAAGGCCGAAAGGGACCACCAGGTATTCGTAGTGGCCCAACGGGGTATTAAAAGCAGTCTTCCACTCGTCCCCCTCACGGATACGCACCAAGTGATACGCATTCCGGAGGTCGAGCTTGGTGAACGTCACAGCTGGAGAGAGGGCTTCAAAGGCGGTGTTAATGAGGGGAAGAGGGTATTTGTTACGGATGGTGACCTGGTTGAGGCCCCGGTAGTCGATGCAGGGTCGCAGGGAGCCATCCTTCTTCCCAACGAAGAAGAACCCTGCACCGACTGGGGATGAAGAGGGACGGATAATACCCGAAGCGAGGGAGTCGTGGATGTATTCCTCCATGGCTAGTTTCTCCGGTCCAGACAGACTGTAGAGGCGTCCCGATGGCAGTTTAGCTCCAGCCAGTAGGTCAATGGCGCAGTCATACGGCCTGTGAGGAGGTAAGGACAGAGCACGTGATTTAGAAAATACTTGCGCGAGGTCGTGATACTCGCTGGGAACATTCGTTAAATCCGGTATAGGTTGCATGGAACAGGGTTTACTGGGCCCCGGAGGGGGTAGTGCAGAACGGAGACAGCTGGCTAGACAGTGGGCACTCCACGCCAGGATGCGACCGGCTTTCCAGTCAATATGGGGATTGTGGAGGCGAAGCCAGGTCTGACCTAAAACCAGAGCAGATTGTTGGGAGTTAATCAGTAATAGCTGAATGGACTCCCGATGATTGCCAGATAGAATTAATTGGATAGGAACGGTGGAGTGGGTAACTAACCCCAAACTCCTACCGTCCAGAGCTAGAGCTGAAATGGGTGAAGTGAGACGTTCCGTGGGAATGCCGGCCCTCCTGGCGAAGGTGATATCCATGAAGCTGGCGTCAGCTCCGGAGTCAATTAGGGCCGAAGAAGATAGGGTCTTGTCCCTCCAAAGGAGAGTAGCCTTGAACATGAGGCGGTCCTGGGCAGCATGGTTGGGGACGATGGGGCTCGTCAGTACGCCCAGTCTTACTGGCGAGCCCCTTCTTTTGGGCGAATGGGACAGGAGGCGATCTGATGGCCAGGCTTGCCGCAATAGAAACAGGATCTGGTGCGCTGACGGCGCTGACGCTCCTCGGGATTGACCGCAACTCTGCCCAGTTGCATGGGCTCTTCCTCGGACCCGCCCGTAGGCGCCCGAGATCCAGTGATGGAGTGTGAATGAACATTAGAGACGACGGAGGGCGAATGACGCCCGGAACTTCCTCCCCGCTCCCGGGCCCGGATGCGGAGACGATTATCGATGGCTATAGCGAGGCTGATGAGGCTATTAAGGGAGTTGGATTCCTCCCGAGTGGCAAGCTGGTCCTTGAGTTCCTCGCTGAGAGCTTGGCGGAAAGCCCCCTGGAGGGAGGCGTCATTCCATCCTGACTCCGCGGCGAGGGTACGAAACTGAATGGCCATTTCTGCGACACTGCGGTTGCCTTGGCGAACTTGAAGCAGACGCTGGGTAGCGTCACGTCCACAGGTCGGGTGTTCAAACACACGTCGCATCTCTGCCGTAAAGGCTGCGAAGTTGCTGCATAACGGAGCCTGGCTGTCCCAGATGGATGTAGCCCACTCCAGGGCGCTCCCTCCCAGGCTGCTCATAATGAACGCGATCTTGCTGGAGTCAGAGGCGAAGGAGGAGGGCTGCATCCGAAACACTATGTCACATTTAAGTAGAAATTCACGACATCTCCCCAACCCCCCGCGATATAACTCGGGGTGTTGTACACGGGGCTCACGGCTGGAAGTGGGAGCCGGTGCCTCCGGATGGGGTTCGGGAGAGGAAGGAGTAGGGTTGGCTGGAATCCGTAGTAGCGGTTGGTGGAGCGAAAGTTGGGATACTTGCTCCGTGATGCCCCTAACTACTTCCAGCACATCATCCAAACGGCGACCCTGTTGGTCGCTGATCGCAGTTTGGCAGGAGAAGGCGTGGCGAATCTGTTCCAGATCGGCTGGGTCCATATTGTTGGCCAGTTCGTTCTGTTACGATCCTGATACGGGACGAACCCAAGTGCAACGACCAGGAGACAGATTACAGAAAGTGGAACTTTATTAAGCGTTGGGGTGGTCCCAAAGCTGTACACGGGAGCAAAACAGGTTAGTTAGTTAACACAGGATAGCGTCCAACTGAGGACTGCTCCAAGCCGGAGCTGGACTTGAAGAAACACGGAACTGTTCCAAGCCGGAACTGGACTTGAACGGAGGTGTCTAAAACACCGGAACTGGACTGGAACTGGACTGGAACTGGACTGGAAACTGGATCGGAACTGGACTGGAAACTGGACCGGAAGGTCCACTCAGGAAACGGGAACGGCACGGAACTTGTTCCAAGCCGGAACTGGACTTGAACGGAGGTGTATAAAACACCGGAACTGGACTGGAACTGGACTGGGAACTGGACTGGAAACTGGACCGGGAGGTCCACTCAGGAAACGGGAACGGCACGGAACTTGTTCCAAGCCGGAACTGGACTTGAACGGAGGTGTATGAAACACCGGACCTGGACTGGAACTGGACTGGAAACTGGACCGGAAGGTCCACTCAGGAACACAGGGGACGGCACGGAACTTGTTCCAAGCCGGAACTGGGCTTGAACGGAGGTGTCTAAAACACCGGAACTGGACTGGAACTGGACTGGAAGCTGGACCGGAAGGTCCACTCAGGAACACAGGGGACGGCACGGAACTTGTTCCAAGCCGGAACTGGACTTGAACGGAGGTGTCTAAAACACCGGAACTGGACTGGAACTGGACTGGAAACTGGACTGGAGCTGGACTGGAAACTGGATCGGAACTGGGCTGGAACAGGACTGGAAACTGGACCGGGTAGCTTGAGTAACCGGGCAGAAAGCAGAGGTTAAAGGCAGGGTGTTGTGACAGGACTGTAGCTGGTGAATGCACCGCCGAGTTGGAAGGTGCGGCGTAGCTCGGGCAATACTGGCGTAAGCCGGCTGGCATGCAGAGGTCCTGGTACCGCAACACGAGTACGGGAGGTACGTAACACGGGGAGGACAAACACAGCTGCGGGAAGACTGGAACTGCGGCGTCTGGAGGTTTTGAAGGGAAACAGGTAAATGCATGCAGCAGCGAAAGATTAGCAGAGATAGCTACCAGTCAGGAAACCAGGCGAACAGGTATGAACCAGCAGGCTCACAAACACTGGACCAGAAACGGGATACGAAACAAACACGGTAGGTTAGTCAACGAACTGGCGCTGAATAGCAGCCAGCCAGGGGTTTAAATGGTGCAGGAAGTGAAGGAGAAAACGAGAAACAGGTGTGATGTTAAATCAGGAGTGATTGCCGAAGCACAGCAGTGAGGAATGTGAGTAACGAGAGGGGCGAGTGATAGGCGGAAGCTAAAGTGGAAAATGAAACCAAAAGTACCCGAGGGAGACGCCCAGTCCACAGCCAGGAGGGAAACACGGACAAGGGATCCAACATGACACGGAAGGAAACAAGGAAAACATGGAAAACGGACAGGACGGGAACGGAACGTTACACTCTCTCCCTCAAAGACCAATATGTTTAACCTCCAGGGCTGTTAAATGCATATCCAGGGTTTTCATTCTGGCAAGCGAATACCTTTAGGAATGGAAAAATATGTATATGTTCATTTTAGTCTTGAGCATTTTTTTTTCTTCCCGCTTTTTTAAAACTATAGTTTTATGCCACATTTTCCACGATTCACTGTGTTCTAAAGTTTATGAAATGGAATTGAGCTGAAAGTTAATTTTGTGCTTGTTTGAGGAAGTTATAAATTATTCATCTGCTAAACAGCACCTGTTTGTGCATAGTGTGATTCATTCACACAGCCTGCTGTACTTAGTATATTCAGCCTGTTGTACTGAGTACTGTATATCCAACCTGCTGTACTTAGTACTGTATATCCAGCCTGCTGTACTTATACTTAGTACTGTATATTCAGCCTGCTGTACTTAGTAGTGTATATCCAGCCTGCTGTACTTAGTAATGTATATACAACCTGCTGTACTTAGTACTGTATATACAGCCTGCTGTACTTAGTATATTCAGCCTCAGTGCCTCAGTAACACACTCGCATCTCCCTCTGGATTGGCCTGCTTCTGTGGAGTGGATGGGAAGTATTTCCTGATTCCCAGGATTTCATTAGGGTGCTACACACACACACACACACTACTGGTGGCTGGATGGATTTTTACTTAAGTGAAGAATGTTTTTCAAAATGGCATCAATGTCCTGCATCAAAGTCAATGTGCTGTGTCAGTCTTCATTAATTAAAACTGGGCATAACAGCCTGGAAAATGTTAAGAATGCAATCATCTGGAGAGAGTGTGATTAGGAACTAAAGTAAGGAATCTGATACTGCTCAATGACAACCTTGCTCTGCTGATGGTTCAGTGCAATGGTGTGTTATGGTTCAGTGAAGGGTTGTATCCATGCATGCCAATTACAGTAATCATGTTAACATTAATCACCTACAGCCCATGTTGCTGTAATAACATAATTGCAATTGTGCAAAAGAATCAATTATTTGGATTGGAGGCATAGCCGTGATTATTACTGAAGGTAAATGACACTATAATTATCTGATAGCACTTTTTTTTTTTGGTTTGGTTTTGTTTTTTTATTTCTAAGTCAGTAATCTAGAACTCTATAATTGCTTTACCAATGGTGATTGTTACATCAGCATTAGAATGTTCAGTTAAGCACTTTTAATCACACATTTGTGATCTCATAGTAGGTTCTTTGGAATATATATATTTTTCAAAATAAGTCAGTGTTCTAGAACTCCTTTGCTTTCAGTTATCAGTAGTGATTGTTACATCAGCATTAGAATGTTCAGTTAAGACCATTCTAATCACATATTCATGATCTTACACCTTAAATGGTTATCCTTTTCCGATTTTTTAAAAATGGTACCACACATTGTTTTCCCCAAAATCTTCAACAGGAGAGTAGTTTGTTCTCCCCAGTGGTGAGTTCCACACTCTCTAAAGGAGAAGGATTTAGCCTTAGCCCTGATAAGCGCGGTGTGAATGCAGAATAGCGGTCGGTAGCTCTTGTTTGATGCATCACAGCACAGAAAATGTGCGTTTCAGCTCTGCTGTAAGAGAACGGCTCTCTGTGACGGGGCTCGTAGCTGCCAGCCAGGTGTGGGGCTGTAAGAAGCACCTCGTTTCCCTTTGGCCCCCCACCTGTCCCCCCATGACTAAATGGATAAGCTTTTACAGTCACTCCTCATTGCCTCCTGTTTAGACTGTGGGAGGGATGATACAGTCTAAGCACAAAGACCATTACCTGTAATGGCTTCATATGTGCTGAATGTGGCTGGGAGTTATATTGCTGTCAGTGTGAGCAGGGAAGGCCAGTTTACTGACAGAATTACAGGTACACCTGCTGCTCTCACACAGGCAGGGGTCAGAGCAAGGTCATACACACACACACACACACACACAGGGAAGAGATGGCTGGTGCTTTCATACACATATTTATGATGTGCAGTCCATGAAAATAATATATTTTTTTATTATTTGTATGGAAAGCAGTTCAGCTCACAATAATGAATAATCCTGTTTTTATCACTGCCAATGCTCGCCTTGGTATAAAATTTAAATGTCATGAAGTCTTAGTCAACCGAAACAGCTCTACCTAATCTGCTCTGTTCAAGGAATGTTTGTGACTGTAATTTAGAGCAGAACCTGAACTGCGGGTAGGGCAATATGCTTGTGAATTTGCCTGTCTTTCTGTCTGTCTGCCTGTCCAGGGGTGTGTCCCAATACTCGAAAAATGCACCCTCCTTTCCTGAACCACCACCTCTTCTCTGCGCCCCAGAAACCGATCTTGGGGCCTGGTTCACACTTGCATTTTGGGGCTCGACAACCGGAGTTATTAGCTGGAGTCTAGTGTTCTGTGTCCGTACACACACGCATATTTAGAAGACCGAGAACGCTTACAAGTATGAACGAGTAACAGGACTCGCTCCTGTATTTACAACGCTGTCAGTAAGTTTCTAATAACGCCATATTTGCTATGAATTTAAATCTCGCATTTCAGTTATCGCGCAGGTGTAAACGTGATCTCCAATGTCAACAAACATGGCCATTTGGTTTTTGTTAATCTCTGCCGAGAGAAGCCGGAGTAGACGTGTTTCTGCATTTGAGCTGGTAGCGAATGAAGCAACGTCGACTACTGCTTCTTTTAACAGTACTCAACATCGCCCTTAGCATGCTCTATGAAAGCCAGTTAATCAATGCGCATTTGCTACCAGTTATCAACCCCGGTTCCCATCCACACCATAGAATGTATAAAAATATGGACAAAGCCACTGTGACGTCTCCTATTTCCTTTCCATGGCCTCGAAAAACTGAATTGAAGCTCGGGTGTCTTTTTCGCCGCCAGTTTGTACAAATTGCGCCTGCTCTGTGGAGCCGAAGAGGACTCAACCTGTCCCTCTGATTGGTCCTGAACAAATGTTAATACCCTGTCCAAGCGACACAATATTTTTAAAAAATCAGCACATGCAGAGGCATTAGATGAAGGAAAGGCACCTATTGCAATTACATTTTATTGTGGGAAAAATGTATTGACTGAGTATTGTGGTCCTTCGACATGGAATTCCCTGCCGATCATTTTAAAACTAGACTCACTGGTACCTCTGGCCCATTTTAAATCACTGCTTTTTAGTCACTTAAATTCTGTCTGCACCTGTTTTAATTGATTTGTTTTATATTTGTATCTTGATTTTTATATGTCTTAATTTGAAATTGATTTGTCTTAATTGTTTTATACCTTGTATGTTTATCTCATTTTATCTCATCATTGTATACTCAACATCATTGTAAATGAGGGGTGGCCCTCAATGATCTTTGAGTTTAAATAAGAAATAAATAAAGAAAAAAAGAAAAATTTTGACCACATTGCTGCCATTGACTTACATGGTGAAAGACCTATACTGGAGCCAATCGCAGTGGCGCTAGTGAGCAACGGCACAATTGCCGCTCTCAGCCCAACCACGAAGTGAGCTTCAAAACGAAAGCCCAGTCTCGCACAACCAAGCTCATTTGCATAGGAACAAGAGTCATCTTTGGTAGTCGCTAATTGTTTCGAACAGGACTCGCTACTACGAGTTGTCGCTCTCGTTCATAACCGTACTGGAAGTGTGAATTTGACCGGATTAAGCACTAAAATGAGCAAAAACCGTATTTAGCTGTAGCGTGAACAGGGCCTTAGAGTCCTAATCTAATGTTGCTGATTACATCTTAATTACATATTAATGGTTACTTATTAATTAATGTCAGATACATGGGGGAGTGGAGGAAAGGAGGTGGGGAGTGAAGCACCCTATGTCTCGCTGTCTCTCTGTCTGTCTGCCTGTCTCTCTCTGCCTGTCTTGTCTGTCTGTCTTCCTGCATTGCTACAGAGTTCCGCTAAAGCTCAGTTTAATGGCCAGACTGGTGACTCCATAAGCCAATATGCCCCCCCCCCCCCCCCCCCCCAAATGTAGGAAGGGTTTCTTCCTGTTTATTGTTCATGTAAGCGTTCTCATTCACTGGCAGAAAAACGGCATTTCAACCCCTTTCCTCCCGTTCGATGTTTCTGTGGGGAGTCGTTTAAAAAAAACGAGCTGTTTTATTGTCGCGTTGCAGAGTCAGTTTCACCTGCCCAAGGATTCATACATCATTTCATCTGATTTCTTCAGAAGGACTTGTGATGCCCTGCGTTTATCTGCCGTTTTGTTCGGTTTTGCATCGCGCCACTAATTGCATTCTGCACTAAATAAAGAGGTGCTTATGGGCCAGTGTAAGATTCACTGACCGATATTATCTTCTTGAAGCACTTACTCTGAAAGACTGAGTTTTGTTATTTGCAAGCATAGAACCTTGAAATGTTGGCGAGACTCGGGTCTGCTCCAATAGCAAAGAAAGCCTGCACTAGTTTTAATGACTGTAAAGAAAGCCTGCACTAGTTTTAATGACTGTAAAGAAAGCCTGCACTCGTTTTAATGACTGTAAAGAAAGCCTGCACTAGTTTTAATGACTGTAAAGAAAGCCTGCACTAGTTTTAATGACTGTAAAGAAAGCCTGCACTAGTTTTAATGACTGTAAAGAAAGCCTGCACTAGTTTTAATGACTGTAAAGAAAGCCTGCACTAGTTTTAATGACTGTAAAGAAAGTCTGCACTAGTTTTAATGACTGTAAAGAAAGGAAAAGGATAAAGTAAGTGAAGGTGATTCATTCGCAATTAACAATATGTAACCTCTGGGATTTAACTGCTTTTACAGTCAGTGCTCAGTCTGCTCACACACACACACGCGCGCGCACTGTCACACATACTCAGACACTCACCCTCACACACACACACTGAAATTCAGGAGGCTGTGGTAAAAACACATCCCCTCCCCTTTCAGACCCGTGCGGGAAGAATGAAGTAGAGGGGATCCATTATCCACTTAAAAAAACCCACTGACTTAAATGAATGAGAAAAGCATATGCCTGTCTGCTCTAAGCACCTGTAGGTCAAATAACAAATTAAGCGAATCCCACATCTGCATGTTTGTTCATGCAGATGTGGGGAAGAGAGGAATAATCTTTATAATAGTGCTGCACAAATATGGACTTATACATATGGGGAGCCGAATGTGAGCCACATTAAACGTTATGATTTTTACTCTGCATTTTTTTCCCTCATTTAATGGAAATATCCCTTTTTTTTCTCACATTTAAAAAAAAAAAAAAAAAGTCCCATTTTCCTACATTTATGATCTTTGAAAAAACAGGTGTAAATATTAAATTTACAATCCCAAAATTATATATATAAGCTAAATGTTTTATTTAGTGATTTTTAACATTTAGCTAAATGTATAATAGTTTAGCTAAATGTATGAACATTTAACTAAATGTGTGAAATATTTAGGTAAATATTTAATTAAATCTATAAATAATTTAGCTAAATGTAGAAAACTTTTACTAAATGTATGAGACATTTAGCTAAATATTTAGTTAAATGTATAAAACATTTAGCTAAATGTCCTACCCAAGAAAAAACCCCAAGTAAGAAAACATTGGTGAATGCCAGAATGTTTATGAAAAAGCTTAAAGAAAGTCTTAAGAACAAATTTGTTAGTAGAATGGTTGGTGAATAAGGCCCATTGTTCTTAAACTGTTGGACTAATTGCTCACGCAGTTTTTCGCAACGTGGCGAACCTCGACCCATCTTTGCTCGTAAACGCCCGAGCCTTCATGGATGCTCCATTTATACCCAGTAATGATAGCATCACCTGTTACCTATTCACCTGGGGCCGGTTGCAACAGCTGTGCATAAGTAAGAACTAAGCCTAGTTGTAACTTAAATCTCTACTAAGTTACAACTTGCGCATTACTAAAATAAAACCTGTTGCACCACAACATATAGTTACAACGTAACCCTATATATAAACTAAATATTTACACAAGCCATTGACCAGGAATAACAGCGTAATTAATAATGTTTCAATGGCAGACCGATTTGAATAACGTTGACGAATTGCGTTAAAACTATGAACCTCGTCATCGCCAACAATTTTGCAACTGCTCCGGACTTGTATGACGACGTTGATATCTACACCGGTCTCATTTTAAGAGAGGACATAATTGTAGGCTAATGAGATTAACAGACATGCTAGCGGCTGATCTCCAGCACGAAACTGATAGGAACGGAGCACTTTAACGACACTGTTAACTAACAGCTTGATCGTGTCACAGTGGCTACTAAGCTGGATTCGCTAATAGAAGTTTTTAATAATGCTTTCTAATAATGGTGGGTCAATGATATATAACAAATTTGCGTCACCAAGGTAACGTTCCAACAATATCCTAATGCAACGCTATTTCCTGTTTACATTTTTTAATGGCACTCATTGGATCAATGAACGTCGACGTAATTTTGTGCGACTATACATTACTTTACGAAAAGCTTACGGTCTACTAACTAAGTTTTATGTTAAGGACACATGGTGCAACCAAATTTAGTAGCTCACTAGTTGTAAACTAACTAGTAGCTACTAAGCCTGTAGTGTGAGCTTTATGTTCCAACTTAAGGTAGAACTTACGAATAGCTGGTGCAACCCTACCCTGTTTACCTGTGGAATGTTCCAAACAGATGTGTTTTGAACATTCCACAACATTCCCAGTCTTTTTTTTTTTTTTTTTTTTGGCCCCTGTCCCAACTTTTTTGGAAAGTGTTGCAGGCATCAAATGAAATTAGTGTATATTTACAAAAATCTATAAAGTTGATAAGGTAAAACATTGAATATCCTTTCTTTGTACTGTTTTCAATTAAATATATGTAAAAGAGAATTTACAAATGACTGCTTTCTGCTTTTATTTGCATTTTACATACTGTCCCAACTTTTTTGGAATTGGGGTTTGTACAAGCATAAGTGTGAGGTTATATTATAAGTGAAGACTCTAGGGTGCCTTTAAAACTGACCTTCGGAGCTGTAAGATCGTAGCAGGCAGGTGTGTAAGTTACACGAAGGCTGGAGTGTTGTGTTTTAGTCCTGCCATAGTTGGATTTTTTATTTATTTTATTTAACCTCTAATACAAAGTCTCATTGAGTTTTAAAAATCTTTTTCAGGAGAGACCTGGCCAAGCAGCAATATGTTACAGAGGCTACAAAAAATTACAATGTATAACATAAAAGCAGATAATCATGTTCAATTTTTTGTATCAGGCAGATTTCTAACACATTCTCACAGTGTAACAGAACAAACTGCTTTTCCAAGAGAAAATGATGGGTTTCCAGGAATCATAAGAATCTGATCGCACAGCCTTTCAGGGAGCACTGTCCTGCCTATGAAATAATATTGATAGCTGAGAGGCTGTGTGCGGTTTTAATTATGAATGTTAGTGCCTACGGTACACTAACACTACACCAGAGCGAGGATACATACTTAAATTCTAATAAAACTTAGTCCCTCTGGTCTGATTCTGTTATAATTTTAAAAGAAAATATTAAAGATTAAAGATCTTAAGAACATTACAATCTCTCACTGTTAGTACTCTCAACACTGATTACTTTTACTCAGTTTTTATTATCTTTCTACTTGTTCTTATCTTAATTACTGTGAAGCACTTTCTATTACAGACGTGCACAAAAAATGCAAAATAAAGGTTGATTTAATTATTTATTTTTTTTTAAGTGTGTGAAATTTATGCTTCATGTGGTATAGATTATTGAATATTTATTATTTACTTAAATAAAATGGATTTGATGTGGACATTAGGTTCTTGAGGTACGTTGGTTGCTTATGTAAAACAAGGGTCTCTGTTTGGAACAAAGTCAGATGAGCTTTTTTTTTTGTTTTTTTTTTTGTATGATTTCTGTGTGATTGAACTGTATGTGTTTTTCATGTATGAGATCAAAGACAAATATCTGACTTTTGCTGGACAAAAAAGTTCTATTCTATTGCGAGCCAGAAGTCATTGTCATGTTTTGCTAGTTTGAAGCATATTTTTTAATAGTTTCATCAGAATTAAGACTCATAGCTTTTGGTCTGGTGTAAAGTTAATTGCTTATCAAAGCCTTTATTAATATCATTAATAATTGATTTGAGCATAGTGGTACTGCATGTTAGCAGATTAGCGCATGAATGCAGGTACTGCTCCATGTTAGCAGATTAGCGCATAAATGCAGGTACTGCTGCATGTTAGCAGAGTAGCGCATTAATGCAGGTACTGCTGCAGGTTAGCAGATTAGCGCATGAATGCAGGTACTGCTGCATGTTAGCAGATTAGCGCATGAATGCAGGTACTGCTGCATGTTAGCAGATTAGCGCATAAATGCAGGTACTGCTGGATGTTAGCAGATTAGCGCATAAATGCAGGTACTGCTGCATTAGCGCATGAATGCAGGTACTGCTGCATGTTAGCAGATTAGCGCATGAATGCAGGTACTGCTGCATGTTAGCAGATTAGCGCATGAATGCAGGTACTGCTGCATGTTAGCAGATTAGCGCATTAATGCAGGTACTGCTGCAGGTTAGGAGATTAGCGTATAAATGCAGATACTGCTGCATGTTAGCAGATTAGCACATAAATGCAGGTACTGCTGCATGTTAGCAGAGTAGCACATTAATGCAGGTACTGCTGCAGGTTAGGAGATTAGCGTATAAATGCAGATACTGCTGCATGTTAGCAGATTAGCGCATAAATGCATGTACTGCTGCATGTTAGCAGAGTAGCGCATTAATGCAGGTACTGCTGCAGGTTAGGAGATTAGCGTATAAATGCAGATACTGCTGCATGTTAGCAGATTAGTGCATAAATGCATGTACTGCTGCATGTTAGCAGAGTAGCGCATGAATGCAGGTACTGCTGCATGTTAGCAGATTAGCGCATGAATGCAGGTACTGCTGCATGTTAGCAGATTAGCGCATGAATGCAGGTATTGCTGCATGTTAGCAGATTAGCGCATGAATGCAGGTACTGCTGCATGTTAGCAGATTAGCGCATGAATGCAGGTACTGCTGCATGTTAGCAGATTAACGCATGAATGCAGGTACTGCTGCATGTTAGCAGATTAGCGCATGAATGCAGGTACTGCTGCATGTTAGCAGATTAGCGCATGAATGCAGGTACTGCTGCATGTTAGCAGATTAGCGCATGAATGCAGGTACTGCTGCATGTTAGCAGATTAGCGCATGAATGCAGGTACTGCTGCATGTTAGCAGATTAGCGCATGAATGCAGGTACTGCTGCATGTTAGCAGATTAGCGCATGAATTCAGGTACTGCTGCATGTTAGCAGATTAGCGCATGAATGCAGGTACTGCTGCATGTTAGCAGATTAGCGCATGAATGCAGGTACTGCTGCATGTTAGCAGATTAGCGCATGAATGCAGGTACTGCTGCATGTTAGCAGATTAGCGCATGAATGCAGGTATTGCTGCATGTTAGCAGATTAGCGCATGAATGCAGGTACTGCTGCATGTTAGCAGATTAGCGCATGAATGCAGGTACTGCTGCATGTTAGCAGATTAGCGCATGAATGCAGGTACTGCTGCATGTTAGCAGATTAGCGCATGAATGCAGGTACTGCTGCATGTTAGCAGATTAGCGCATGAATGCAGGTATTGCTGCATGTTAGCAGATTAGCGCATGAATGCAGGTACTGCTGCATGTTAGCAGATTAGCGCATGAATGCAGGTACTGCTGCATGTTAGCAGATTAGCGCATGAATGCAGGTACTGCTGCATGTTAGCAGATTAGCGCATGAATGCAGGTACTGCTGCATGTTAGCAGATTAGCGCATGAATGCAGGTACTGCTGCATGTTAGCAGATTAGCGCATGAATGCAGGTACTGCTGCATGTTAGCAGATTAGCGCATAAATGCATGTACTGCTGCATGTTAGCAGAGTAGCGCATGAATGCAGGTACTGCTGCATGTTAGCAGATTAGCGCATGAATGCAGGTACTGCTGCATGTTAGCAGATTAGCGCATGAATGCAGGTATTGCTGCATGTTAGCAGATTAGCGCATGAATGCAGGTACTGCTGCATGTTAGCAGATTAGCGCATGAATGCAGGTACTGCTGCATGTTAGCAGATTAACGCATGAATGCAGGTACTGCTGCATGTTAGCAGATTAGCGCATGAATGCAGGTACTGCTGCATGTTAGCAGATTAGCGCATGAATGCAGGTACTGCTGCATGTTAGCAGATTAGCGCATGAATGCAGGTACTGCTGCATGTTAGCAGATTAGCGCATGAATGCAGGTACTGCTGCATGTTAGCAGATTAGCGCATGAATGCAGGTACTGCTGCATGTTAGCAGATTAGCGCATGAATTCAGGTACTGCTGCATGTTAGCAGATTAGCGCATGAATGCAGGTACTGCTGCATGTTAGCAGATTAGCGCATGAATGCAGGTACTGCTGCATGTTAGCAGATTAGCGCATGAATGCAGGTACTGCTGCATGTTAGCAGATTAGCGCATGAATGCAGGTATTGCTGCATGTTAGCAGATTAGCGCATGAATGCAGGTACTGCTGCATGTTAGCAGATTAGCGCATGAATGCAGGTACTGCTGCATGTTAGCAGATTAGCGCATGAATGCAGGTACTGCTGCATGTTAGCAGATTAGCGCATGAATGCAGGTACTGCTGCATGTTAGCAGATTAGCGCATGAATGCAGGTATTGCTGCATGTTAGCAGATTAGCGCATGAATGCAGGTACTGCTGCATGTTAGCAGATTAGCGCATGAATGCAGGTACTGCTGCATGTTAGCAGATTAGCGCATGAATGCAGGTACTGCTGCATGTTAGCAGATTAGCGCATGAATGCAGGTACTGCTGCATGTTAGCAGATTAGCACATAAATGGAGGCTTCCAGGTAATTTCTTTAGAGTGTGTTTCTAAAGAGATTGTTTAAAGGTCAGTGCCTTCTGGTTTCCAGCAAGAACACTTTTATGAATCCTGCAATATGAAAAATGAAATATGCTTGGTAACCCACCACGCACACTGCTGCAAAGCAGAAGAGATAAATACAAATACAGTGAATATGTCCTCTCACCTGGTTTAGCCCAGCTTAATCGGCACCCAGAGCATTTGTATTAAAAAATCAGGCTTTGAATGTGCGTGTGTGTGTGTGTTTGAGGGAGAATATGAATGTGTGTGTGGTGCATACATGCTGTGTGTGTGGTGCATACATGCTGTGTGTGTTTGTGTGTACGCACGTGTGTGTGCATGCACGCGTACAAGGGAGAATATGAATGAGTGTGTGTGTTTGCTGTGTGTATGAGGGAGAATATGAATGGGTGTGTGTGTGTGTATGAGGGAGAATAGGTGTGTGTGTGTGTGTGTGTGTGTGTGTGGTTGGAGGGGATGTCTAATCTGTTCATAAAGTATTGCTCGATATGTGAGGGGTTTGCATGTCAATACACACGTCATTATTCGGCCGCAGTCGATACTTCCATACAGACCCAATTCTCACTTCTCACTGCTTACTAATTAAAATTCTGAACTTTTCACCTCCTGATCTGAGGATGACTGAACGTTCCGAGGATGACTGAACGTTCTCAGCAACAAGTCTGAGTCAAACCGCTTTGCAGCAAAAACATTGCAATGGATGTTGAGTTTACACAGAGAAATACTGATAAAATGAGACCTTTTTGTGATGGTGTGTTTATATTGTATCTGTGAATGTCTGTCATGAAGCTGTAGTTTTAGATAACCACTTTGATATTATCATTGGAAATCATAGGGCTTGTATAGACTAAACAAGAGGAACTAACATTCACGTTTTAAAGAGTAATCCAGGATTATAAAACGCTCCGCTCCACAGACTTGAGTATACAGTTGTTTGTTTTCCATGCCACTGTTTTATAAAGTTTATAATCGCTCAGAAAACTATCTGAAAAACAAATCGATCATTGTGTGTTCCTCGTAGGTGCAGCTCTTGTATTTTTGGCGTTACAATACAGAGTTGTTTGTAATTTGATGAAAATACTGACCTTTTTCTCAGGAATTGTTCCGCCTTTTATAGTTTGAGGTAATTGCAGTACTGGGCTGTCAGTGGTGATCTGGACCCGGTCCTTGTTTGCTCCATTTACAGCACACTGCTAGTAAAAGAAAATTAAGTATATAAAATTACGCTTGTAACCTTGGGGGTTTTTTTCCAGCGCGTCCGAGTTGAAAAGCGGTGATAAGGTGTCATGGAAACGGCGATCTGAGAGGGGGGAAATGCGCCACACGAGGAAGGACACGAGCAAACAAACTAGTTTACACAACAAAGAGGCTTTGTAAGACGCAGAAAAGGATGGCGGGTCGATCAGGCCGTCTCCTTCAACTTCCTGCTGTTCTGAGAGTGTTTCTGTACCTTTCCTGGGTCCGGCTGTTCTTGGGCGTGGGAGTGAGAGTGTTTCTGTACCTTTCCTGGGTCCGGCTGTTCTTGGGCGTGGGAGTGAGAGTGTTTCTGTACCTTTCCTGGGTCCGGCTGTTCTTGGGCGTGGGAGTGAGAGTGTTTCTGTACCTTTCCTGTGTCCGGCTGTTCTTGGGCGTGGGAGTGAGAGTGTTTCTGTACCTTTCCTGGGTTCGGCTGTTCTTGGGCGTGGGAGTGAGTGTTTCTGTACCTTTCCTGGGTCCGGCTGTTCTTGGGCATGGGAGTGAGCGTGTTTCTGTACCTTTCCTGGGTCCGGCGGTTCTTGGGCGTGGGAGTGAGAGTGTTTCTGTACCTTTCCTGGGTTCGGCTGTTCTTGGGTGTGGGAGTGAGAGTGTTTCTGTACCTTTCCTGTGTCCGGCTGTTCTTGGGCATGGGAGTGAGCGTGTTTCTGTACCTTTCCTGGGTCCGGCGGTTCTTGGGCGTGGGAGTGAGAGTGTTTCTGTACCTTTCCTGGGTTCGGCTGTTCTTGGGTGTGGGAGTGAGAGTGTTTCTGTACCTTTCCTGTGTCCGGCTGTTCTTGGGCGTGGGAGTGAGAGTGTTTCTGTACCTTTCCTGGGTTCGGCTGTTCTTGGGCGTGGGAGTGAGAGTGTTTCTGTACCTTTCCTGTGTCCGGCTGTTCTTAGGCGTGGGAGTGAGAGCGTTTCTGTACCTTTCCTGGGTTCGGCTGTTCTTAGGCGTGGGAGTGAGAGCGTTTCTGTACCTTTCCTGGGTTCGGCTGTTCTTGGGCGTGAGAGTGTTTCTGTACCTTTCCTGGGTTCGGCTGTTCTTGGGCGTGAGAGCGTTTCTGTACCTTTCCTGGGTCTGGCTGTTCTTGGGCGTGGGAGTGACGTACCGGTGCCCTTGTGTACCCAGCAGTGTGGACACTATTGGAGGGTCTATGCTGTATATATACTATCAGATCAAAAACGTCTACGACGTAAAAAAAGTTACTCACGCATAGCCTACATAGCGCTGTCTATAAGTCCTTAATTCCAACTTGCAAAAACTAGGCCTGCCTTTAAAAGTATTGATATCAAAATGTGGCCAAGTTACAACTACCAATATTGCCTATCGTAGCTCACACTAAATAAACTAGCTCTATTCCAAAGCAATGCTATCCAAACTTTCCTAAATTATTTAATGCAACTTTAATTATTTAATGCCCTGTGTTTCTTCATCTTAGCATGTGAAGAGATTGTGCCTCATGGAACAACATATGATTTCAATTAATGTTTTTAACAGTTGATGAATAATTACACTCCAGAAAGGATATGGTTGTACTTTGTTGGCAAGTTTACTTGTACAGGTTTTAAAATGTTAACTGCTCCTACAGCATTCTTTACAATTCACAAACAGACATTTATATGAAGAAACATCATGTACAATACAGAAAGGGGTGACGAATAAATAAATGCAGATAAAAATGATTATATTTGCAAACAGAATTTTGTGAACACAAGGATATCTATGCTCTGTCGGACCACACAGGTTTTGATAGAAATCCAAATAAAGAAATCAATAAATACATAATAATAATTGTAATAATAATAATACATTTTATTCATTCTGTGCTTTTCATAGACCCAAAGCAGTGGATGCAGACAATTGTTCAAACATGCCCTATAGTGTAGTAATTTTTCTGTTTAATTTCTAAGTGCAAAACATCTGAATCAGAGTATTTCCACTATAAATAATTTTCATTTTGCAGTTTGATGTGGCACATACAGTTTCATTGACCACATTCTCTTGAGATGGTAAGATGAAGAAACACAGGGCCAAGTTGCATTAAATAATTTAGGAAAGTTTGGATAGCATTGCTTTGGAATAGGCCTAGTTTATTTCTTGTGAGCTACGATAGGCAATATTGGTAGTTGTAACTTGGCCACATTTTGATATCAAGACTTTTAAAGGCAGGCCTAGTTTTTGCAAGTTGGAATTAAGAACTTATGGACAGCGCTATGTAGGCTATGCGTGAGTAACTTGCCTTTTTTTTTACGTCGTAGACTTTTTGATCTGATATCACTTATTTTTTTATAGCTAACTAATGATGAATAATGCATGAAGATAAACACGGAGAGAGACATGCATTCCAAAGAAATGTATGCAGACATTCGCTTAACCATAACGCCCTCTATTGACAAGAATGAGAACAGTTATCCTATTACAGACAGCACACAATTACATTAAAAGAGTTTGTAGATGAGCAGTATTTAATGTGTAATGAAATACAATGAACAGCACCACCTCAACTATGGATCATGAAGAAGCATGTAAATTACATGCAGACATACATGCACAATGGGCTAGACGCAAACACATTCTAGCTGAAAGACATACAGCCTAAATAGCTAGTACAGCCTAAATAGCTAGTACAGCCTAAATAGTTTGCATCAGTAAAATATGGAAATACAGTTTTAAAATAGGGCTATTAGTATTCTATATATTTAACGTTAGGCTATTCAACACTGGATTGCCGGATGCGTATCTCCAACCTTCCATGTGTGGGCTACGGGCTAGCGAGCGAGCTAATGAGTTCATAAGCACAGCAGTTAGGCTATTCAACACTGGATTGCCGGATGCGTAACTCCAACCTTCCATGTGTGGGCTACAAGCTAGCAATGTTTTAGTACCGGACAGCATGGTTTAGTTTCGTTTTCTGTAGTGCAATGAATGTAGGCTATAATGCATGTTGATTCGCTTCATAGTAGCCTAGCTTGTTTCTGCTTCCTGACGAGAAGCAGGAAGTAACGTTGGCGAACAAGCTTAATTGGACAATGCATATTTCCCAGGAATCTTAGCCAGAAAGAAAACAGTAGATACTACTAAGAAAGTACATACCAGAGATTCTTATAATAATAATAATAATTAAAAGTGTTTGCAGTAAGATACATTATCAGCAGAGTAGCGTAGACTAGAGCCACATTTGGAGGCTATCTATAAGTGACTAACCATGAATCCGATATGTTTGGCGGAATTGGCGGTTGCAGCTTAAAAGAGGCTATCCTCAATTCTTAATGTAGGCTATTATCGTAAATTCTTAATTTTCCTAGTTAATTTTATGGTGACCTTGTGTTATGTGTGAAAAGGATAAAGTGAACAGAGCTGAATTGAAGAAATTAATGAATAAAGAAATGTTGGCAGAGGCAAGGGGTTTCCACAGTCAGCCAGTCAGTCATGACCGCAAGAGCAGAGCGTAACACCCTCCCCAAACCAGACAAAAGCGAGCGTCCGGTTTGGGGAGGGTGTGATATAATACAAGTGAAACATTGAACAGTTAGTATTGTAAACCTCCTTTGCCTTTGCAATAAAAATACATTAATGTGTCAATGTGAAAATAATAACAGTCTAAGAAATGAAAAGTACTTAACAGTTGCACATTCTTTTTGTGGAAAATACACATGTGCCCTGCTGGGCTCAAACCCACTATCCACTGTGTGAGAGACTGCAGTTTTAACCACTAAGCCACAGCAGCTTCTTGGAAAGCATGACGCCATTAGCTATATTAACATTAAAAAAACATTAGTATGAAGCGTTTTTATTGGACGATAAGCTTGATGAGCAGGTATACGGTCCATACCCTCAAATAATAATTCTCCCCATTGGATACCATCACGACGGAGGCAGGCAGTTTGGCAGGAAAATGGGAAGAAGAAGAAGAAGCGGAAGAGAAAGGAGAAAAACGGCAAAATAACCCAAGTTTGGGGCTTTATTGTGTGGATGTGTGAAGTTGTATCTGAATGCTGTGTGGTTACATTAGGTCAGAACATACAGAAGTTAATGTTTTTAAGGGCTGAGAGTCTATGGTCATTGTGGTTACTTCTGTAGGAAACCCTGAAAAGTGCCAAACTCTCGGTGCTGTATAGGTATGGGGCATGCCCCACCAAGCCGTAACTTGGCGGATGGCATACCTGCCATCCCAATATGCTGTATACCAGTGGTCCCCAGCCCTGTTCCTGGAGATCTGCCATCCTGTAGGTTGTCATTTCAAGCTTAATTTGGCACACCTGCTTCTACTAATTAGCAGCTCAAAGAGGTCTCTAGCTGTTGAATGAGGTGTGCTCTGTTAGGGTTGGGATGAAAACCTACAGGACGGTAGATCTCTAGCTGTTGAATGTGGTGTGCTCTGTTAGGGTTGGGATGAAAACCTACAGGACGGTAGATCTCTAGCTGTTGAATGAGGTATGCTTTGTTAGGGTTTGAGTGAAAACCTACAGGACGGTAGATCTTTAGCTGTTGATCGAGGTGTGCTTTGTTAGGGTTGGGATGAAAACCTACAGGACGGTAGATCTCTAGCTGTTGAATGAGGTGTGCTTTGTTTGGGTTGGAGTGAAAACCTACAGGACGGTAGATCTCTAGCTGTTGAATGAGGTATGCTTTGTTAGGGTTTGAGTGAAAACCTACAGGACGGTAGATCTTTAGCTGTTGATCGAGGTGTGCTTTGTTAGGGTTGGGATGAAAACCTACAGGACGGTAGATCTCTAGCTGTTGAATGAGGTATGCTTTGTTAGGGTTTGAGTGAAAACCTACAGGACGGTAGATCTTTAGCTGTTGATCGAGGTGTGCTTTGTTAGGGTTGGGATGAAAACCTACAGGACGGTAGATCTCTAGCTGTTGAATGAGGTGTGCTTTGTTTGGGTTGGAGTGAAAACCTACAGGACAGTAGATCTCTAGCTGTTGAATGTGGTGTGCTCTGTTAGGGTTGGGATGAAAACCTACAGGACGGTAGATCTCTAGCTGTAGAATGAGGTGTGCTTTGTTTGGGTTGGAGTGAAAACCTACAGGACAGTAGATCTCTAGCTGTTGAATGTGGTGTGCTCTGTTAGGGTTGGGATGAAAACCTACAGGACGGTAGATCTCTAGCTGTAGAATGAGGTGTGCTTTGTTAGGGTTGGGATGAAAACCTACAGGACGGTAGGTCCCCAGAAACAGGGTTGGAGACCACTGGTGTATACTACTGTCAGTGCTGTGTTTTCAGAATCAAACCTGTCACTGGAGTATAGTAAAAATACAGCGCTCAGTGTGGACTAAATGGAATTATCACAGAATATAATCTTATAGGAGCGAATGAGTTAATTCGTGTGAATGTTTGCGGAGGAGAGGCAGGAGGCTCTGCAGATTGGGCCTGAGCGTGTTGAGTTGGTGGCAGTGTGCAGTAGGGGTTGTGTGGCGCTAATGAGCTCAGAGTGTTCAGAGCTGGGAGGGCAGGCCATGAATGAGAGCTGCGGCCCCCATCCGTTAGCTACGTGCGCTAATGCGCTAACCGCACCACGCTCATTACTCACCTGGCCAGGTAGAACACTCCCCTCTGTAAACACACCTGTCTGGATCGGCAGCTGCTGCCCAATGAGTGCGTACGAATGTGCTGCTCGATTCGTTGGTTGGTTGATTAGCTCGTTGGTTGGTTGGTTGATTGATTAGCTCGTTGGTTGGTTGGTTGATTGATTAGCTCAATGTGTGGTTGATTGATTGATTGATTAGTTTGTTGGTTGATTGATTGATTGATTAGTTGGTTGGTTGGTTGATTATACTGAGGACATGTCGCTGTGGGAAGGATGTGCCCGGCAGTTAAATGTGTTTATTTTGAAAACCAGTCACTGGCCTCTTTATGTCCTGTGCTTACCCCTTAGGGAATGTGCTGTATGCTCTATAAAATAATTTTCGAGCGTTAAGTAGGGAAGGCATTCATATCATTAGTGAGCAACATACTATGTGAATGGCAACAGGGAGATACTTCAGTTCCTATAATGTGTGTGTGTGTGTGTGTGTGTGTGTGTGTGTGTGTGTGTGTGTGTGTGTGAGATAGTGGGACAGTGTGTGTGTGTGAGATAGTGGGACAGTGTGTGTGTGTGTGAGATAGTGGGAGAGTGTGTGTGAGTGCATGAGTGTGTGTGTGTGTGTGTTTGTGTGCGCGCACTTATACTGCGAGCAGTGGCAGTGTACTGTAATTGTATTAGCCCGCCTCCTTTGAGAACTCCCCACATGCAGCTAAATGTAGTCTGTCACTGCTTATTAATCTTCTGATTGCTGTTCCACAGCAGGGGGTTGCATAAATATTCATGCAGTTTAGAGGATGAAAACCCTCTGCAAGGGGGCATGTAAGGTTACAGGATGTGCGGAAATTGTTTAAAAAATTAGACTTTGTCTTAATTTGACTTCTGGTTCCTGCAGCACTATATATGCAATATTTCAACGTATTTAAGTATAATATTTATGTAGCTACATAATATAGCAAATTTTTGCTTTTTTTTTTTTGGACTGGTCCTAAGAGTGCTAGTTGCTTTTGCTCTCTCAGTGCTGTTGTGTCCTCAACCCTGTTCCTGGAGATCTACCACCCCGTAGGTTTTCACTCCAACCCTAACAGAGCGCATCTCATCCAACAGCTAGAGATCTCATTGAGCTGCTAGAATCTGAATAACCACACACACACACACACACTCACACACTCACTCGCATAGATGCTGCAACAGGAGCTAGAATCAGCTGTGCCAAATTAGGGTTGAAATGAAAACCTGCAGGAAGGTAGATCTCCAGGAACAGGGTTGGGGACCACTGAGTTTAATGGTTGCTTTTGCATGTGTTGCATGCTTTAGCTCCCAGAGAAGTGTAGTTTAGCATCCATAGCGTACCACGGCTAATTTCAGCTGCTGCTGACCGCCTGGAGGCGGGGAGATGAGGGGGTGAGGGGGAGATGAGGGGGTGAGGGGGAGATGAGGGAAGCTCTCCAGTGGCGGTTTTATCACTCCTGTCCCTGGAGAGGAGCCCATCTAAACCACTTAACCGCCGTCCCGCCGTCCCGCCGTCCCACACCCCACACCCCTCACAACCACCGCCCGCCATCCCGCCGTCCCGCCGTCCCCACATCCCACACCCCTCACAGCTCATTTATAAACCCGCCACACAGCGTGAGGAACCGTCCTCTAAGAGTCACAGCTGATCGCCTCCATCACTGTATCTGTCACACTGCCAGTGTTCTGTTACCCTGGATTTGTGTCTGTCTGTCACACTGATTGCCCTGAGAGTGACGGGCGCAGGTTTGGGGTGGGGGGTGGGGGGTGGGGGGGTGGGGGCGGGGGACCTGATGGGGAGGTCAGCCTATTAAAATTCATGTCGTTACCTGCGGTGTCACACCCTTCAACTGCTGTAAGGTTCTCCAGACTAGTCCTGTCCTTTTACTGAACTGCCGTGGCTTGAGTGAGGTTGTCATATTTATTTTATTTTTTTATTAGGATATGTACTTATAAAAATGATACTTTATACTTTAGCGAATGGCTAAAACTCTGGCCTACCGGCTCACGACTGTGTCCAGGTGTCAGTGTAAAGGGAGGTGATAAACGAGATAAAAAGCTGGAAATGTAGAAATGGGAAGGAGGAGGAGGAAGACTGAAGAGGGTCTCCCCAGGTGGCCGTGTTTCTGTTCCAAAACAAGCCCCCAGGTGAACCCCAGTCCTGACACTGATATGCGTTTCTGTGCGCTTGGATCCCAGTGCGAATGAGTGATGGTCCTTCCTGTTGCTGCCATCAGGAGCTGTCCATGGTGCTGAATAACAGCACAAACACTCACACTGACACACTCGCATACAGATGCTGCTGTGAGGAGCTATCCATGGTTCTGAATAACAGCACACAGACACACACAGTGGTGCTGAATAACTGCATACATAGATGGTGCTCTGAGGATCTCTCCATGGTTCTGAATAAAAGCACTCATAGGGTGCGTCCCAATAGTCGAAAAATGCCACCTTTCCTCCTCCACTACCACTCCTCTACCCCGTGCCCCGGAAACGGATTTTTGTGTTTTAATCTAATGTCGCTGATTACATCTTAATTACGTATTCATGCTTACATATTAATTAATGTCTCAACGTAAACTGCAATGTCAGGTACATTGTATATTGTACGTGTAAATACTTGTCCTGAAAACGTTCAGGCAGTTTTGCATATTTCCGTGTAGGAGAGGAGTGGTAGTGGGGGAGTGGAGGAAGGGAGGTGGGGAGTGAAGAATATTGGGACGCACCCGTAGATGCTCCTGCATCCTCATGCAGCACTAGATAAGTGACCCATGCGGCAGAAATGAGTTGTGCAGTAGTGCAGCCTTGCCTGGCTGCATTAATGCAGGTATACATGATGCCATGGTGTGAGTGACAGTGGCGTTCCATATGGGCACCCAGTCTTGTACCCCTCATCACACCTTCATCACTCCGTGTCCTCTTCCTCATCTTTCTTTTAGAGACCAAAACATGCGCTATTCAGCTCTCTTTAAAATTGCAATACCTTTAAAATGTTTTAAACTTTTAAAACTACGAGTGGCAACCCTTCTGAAATAAGGTTAATACAGCATTTTTAGTATAAATAATTAGGTTTTAAAGAAAGTTCTCAGATCTTGTTAGTTGCAGGTTTGTTTTGCCCTCTATATGCAAATGAAGGCGCCAGTGAGGGACCCAATGAAAGCTTGAGAAAAGCGGCTCTTCGGCTGTCTCCTTTAATCTCTGCAGTGTACGCTTTACTGAGGACATACGGTACGGAGGTTATTCTTTCATGTTTAGAGAATTAATGGGTACAGAAGAACTCAGGCAGGAAACATGCAGCAGGATAAAGCTGTCTGGCTCTTCAGTGAACACGCTGTTGTGTTAAGCGCATGATGGCAGAGGAGCGGGTGAGTTAAACTGAATTTAACCCCACAGGTGTATTCACTGACCAATGCTATAAAGAAAGAGCAGGGAAGCCCAGGGCTGAAGATACACTATATGGCCAAAAGTATCTGGACACCCCTTGGTCTGGGGCTGTTTTTCATGGTTCAGGCTAGACTCCTTAGTTCCAGTGAAGGAAAATCTTAACACTACAGCATACAATGACATTCTACACAATTCAGGGTTTCCAACTTTGTGCCAACAGTTTGGGGAAGGCCCTTTCCCGTTTCAGAATGACAATGCCCCTGTGCACAAATAGAGGTCCATACAGAAATTGCTTGTCATGATCAGTATGGAAGAACTTGACTGGCCTGCACAGAGCCCAGACCTCAACCCCATCAAACACTATTGGGATCAATTGGAAAGCTGACTGTGAGCCAGGCCTACAGTAGTGCCCAACCTCTAATGCTCTTCTGGCTGAATGGAAGCAAATCCCTGCAGCAATGTTCCAGCACCTAGTGAAAGCTTTCCCAGGAGAGTGGAGGCTGTTATAGCAGCAGATGGGGACCAACTCCATATTAATGCCCATGATTTTGGAATGAGATGTTGGATGGGCAGGTGTCCATATACTTTTGGCCATGTAGTGTATCAGAGGGCTGGGTTGAATACAGGAGTGTGTTGGCTGTCCCTCAACACCACACAGGCTACTCATCAACACCACGCTCCCTGTCCCTCAACACCACGCTCCCTGCCCCTCAACACCACGCTACCTGTCTTCAGAATTACAGGCGTGCCGCCAATTATGACAGGCTGTTTATTAAAAGCATGTACGGCCCCCACAAGCTTTCAGCTAGCCGTCTTACCACACGCTTAATGCCTGCTCCTCTCCTCTCTCATGTCTTAGTCATTTATGGCCTGTTTGTTTCTCTGTGTTTTTCTCTCATGCCATTGACAGTGAAAAATGTCATAGTGGACACTTGCGAAAAAGCATTTTTATATTTATTTAAAATGTATTTATTACTGCACATCTTTTGGAAGCCATTACTACCTGAATGTTTGGGACTGTTATCTTTCACCTGATGCATGTTTACATTTTAAACAGCAAACACAATAATACCTCCGATTTGTTGTTAAAGCTTATTTTGTCTTATAATTTGCAGCAATGAACTCCCAGATTTTGCGGGGTCTCTCAGAATGTCCAAAAAACTGCAAGATACAGACGGAAAATCTTCTCTCCACTCATGTTTGCTCTACCTTTGTAATCTGTGTTTAGTAAATCTATTTATTCCCATTCTTTTATGTGCTGTTAGACAGTAATTATTCACAACTGTCTGCCTTTGGGCTGATGTGAAGAGAAATTATGTAGACCGCAGTAAAAATATTGAATCGGTGTGAAAATAAGGGATATAATTTAAGCTGTACACGGTAAATGTTTCTCCAACGGAGGGATGAGGTCATCCATCACTTGATGGACAGAAAGACAAGTGGCAGCGACATCTCCATTCACTGTAAAGAAATGTAGAAATGCCATTTACAAATGCCAATTTATGAGGACCTGGTAGCAGCATAGAGTCAGGGAGTGCTCGTCACCAGTGAGCTAAACATACTGTATGTACAGCCTGCTGAGTTATGTTATTCTCCATTTAATATTCGCTCGTTAAAACTTTTATTTCTTTCCATTTGTCTTGTGTAGCTTCTGCACAACTGGGCTTATAATTGGGTTTATAAATCAGTCACTAATTTTGACATCACTTCTAAAATTTTGATTATCGAGGCACAAGTATACAAATATTTGTAGATGATATTTTTATTTAAACATGCACAAATGCTAAAATGAATGCTATTTTTTAAATCATACTTGTTTTTCTAGAATAATATTTTTTTATGGATAGCTAAATCTTCATTTAGTGTAGTGTATAATCATACTAAGTACAGCACAGCCCCGAGCTTGCCAATAATGTATAAATTAGCCTTGAAACGGACAGTATATTGATGCATTCATTTAAAAGAGGAGTATTAAAATATACAGTACATTATCATAATCATAATTATATTAAAACCCCTCGTTATCCTTAAGGAACTGTAGGCTGATGATATGGAGTGAATGTGAGTAAGCATTTGCATGTTTTTTGTGACCGATTTGTTTTTATATTTGTTTAGTTTATCCTCCATAGTGATGAGAATAAAACATGTTGACGTGTTTTAAACGATCTACCATTGAACCCAATAAATATCATGGCTTTAGTTCTAGCTCGTTAAAGGGGAATTAAGATTGTTGAAGAGTAGTCCGGTCAGAATCCGCCTTTGTTTACTCATTGATTTGGTCTCGTTTTCATGGTGACTTTTAGACATGGTGATAATTCTCCGATCGCTGAACGTGCTGAGGGAGTCGTCCTGCTTTAATTTCACACGAAATTAAAAACCTTGGTGTGAGCCGGGCAACTAAAGGGACAGCTCTGTGATACCTACAAAAGAATCAGCAGACCCCGCGTCCCTACCAGACCCCTCTGTTCTGACCCTGCGCCCCTACCAGACCCCTCTGTTCTGACCCTGCGCCCCTACCAGACCCCTCTGTTCTACTACCTCTGGGCATCTCGCCCCCACCCCACCCCACCCCCATGTAACTGCAGTTCCAGGTAACGTCTCCCGTCTGGTCTGCTCCCCCTGGGCGTGGAATGAGCTTCCCACTGCAGTCAGAACAGCATAAACCCTGCTCATCTTCCCACTGCAGTCAGAACAGCAGAAACCCTGCTCATCTTCCCACTGCAGTCAGAACAGCAGAAACCCTGCTCATCTTCCCACTGCAGTCAGAACAGCAGAAACCCTGCTCATCTTCCCACTGCAGGCAGAACAGCATAAACCCTGCTCATCTTCCCACTGCAGTCAGAACAGCAGAAACCCTGCTCATCTTCCCACTGCAGTCAGAACAGCATAAACCCTGCCCATCTTCCCACTGCAGTCAGGACAGCAGAAACCCTGCTCATCTTCCCATCTTTTCTAGCGGACTGAAGACCCGCCTCGACAGACTGCACCATGGCTCCTCCCTCTTTCCTTTTGCATTGCATTCTGCGATAATGTCATGGGTGTAGCTGTGTAAAGATTTGCTTTTGTTTCAATACACATTGTAGAAATACTTTTTTTTTTCAACTTACCGATTATAAATATGTCACCTTGGCAACGCTGCATTTATTGTATTCCTGAGCGAAACACTGATGTCGCTGTGGAAAAGGGCTTCTGCTAAGTGACTGCAATGTCATTTTAATGTAAATGCAGGTTGAATAGAAACCGAAGGGAATTTCGTCCCTCTTTGTTTACAAAACCCTCTTACATTCACTGATTGAGTTTTGAGACTCGGAATTGTCAGATTGAGCTTGACAGCTGACTGCAGTGACACTAAAGAGGAATATTAAATATTTCCCTTTGCTGAGGTCACACAGGCCTTATCAGCACTGCACACTGTGATGGCGTGTAGTCCACAGAGAGTACATTGTTTTACCACCCAGTTCATAAAACAAAGCATAGCAAATTAATTTGGAGGTGAAAATATGCCCGATATAAATATTAGCTGTGTTGTAATTGTGTGTTTGCCTATGTGGAACGCTGGCAGAACGTTGGGGATTAATGCGCGCATTTAAATTGGATTCCGTGACCTTTCGCCCCCACCAAAGATGTGAGCTGCTAAAGCAAATAAAATTTATCTGTAGCTGAAGGTAAAATATTTTTGAATTGTATTAAACGTAATCTGTCAAGACTAGAGGGGTTATTCTGGAAACTTTAATTATGAAGGACAGTATTTACAGCTTGTCGAGAGAGAGAGAGGGGTGGGGGGGGGGGGGGGGGGTATTGGAAGGGGGACACCATGTGCTTGTTACACAAACCGAGAAACAGAAACCATAGTCAAGGAATGTCACCCCGCCATGGTAGGGTTCCATTTTTCATCTCTACGTCAGGCTGCAAACAGGAAGTGACATGCCTGTGGCAGCTCTTTATGACTGGCTGACACTTAGACCTCTGGAGGTACACGGAGGAACGCAGGAATGCAGCCCAGCTTTAATAAACGGCCCGTGTGGTTCTCAGTGAGAGCGGCGCCTCTCTCGCCCCTCGCTCCCTCTCCGCCGAGACGAGCCGTTAAAACCTGTCTCAAAGACGCCGGACTCCCTGTAAGTCTCAGGAACCTGAACACCATGTCCTTGTTTACTTCCGGGGATCTTTATTCCGTCAGACCGACTTATAGATGCATTTACTCCCGTTTGTGAATTATTGAGTACTACTCGAGTTAAAAGTATGAATTTAGCAAGTGGCTGAAAGTGCATTTTACAATGATACCAGGAAATGACATTACATTACAGGCATTTAGCAGATACTCTTATCCAGAGCGACATACACAACTTCTTATATCTTATTACGTTTATCCATTCATACAGCTGGATATATACTGAAGCAAGTCAGGTTAAGTACCTTGCTCAAGGGTACAACGGCATTATCCTACCTGGGAATCGAACCTGCAACCTTTCGGTTACAAGGCCAGTTTCTTAACCATTATATGACACTGCCGGCCCTGGAAATGAGATTAAATGGTCCGAATTGGCAGTTTTTTTTATCATCAAGCATTCTTTTTTTGTCGGTCTGTTACGGTTGTTCAAGGCTTCATTCAGTGTTGCTGCAGATGGCCCCCTTCAACCTGTTGTGTGTTGCTTCATGGACGTGGTTTTGGTTTAGTTTTGCAGAAGATTAAAATGTGTACACGTTTGAGCTCTCCCCGAGTTTTTCATGTTTGACAGCCACCCTAAACTGGTGATGAAAGTCAATTACAGATGTTTAGGAAATGTTCTCACGGTGCATAAGATTGCTTTTTCAATGAGGAACAGACACTTTTAGGCTGTGTACATAAGTCTGGTGGTCTAGCATGTTCCGTCTCCTAGTCAGCTGGGATCCTGTGATGTCACAGAGTACACCGACATATTTTCCATTTGGCATACACTCTTATCCAGACAGACAGCTTGCAGTCAGTTTATACAGCTGGATATTTGCTGAAGCAGTCCAGGGTAAATGCCGCGGCTGTGCCTCCACCTGGGAATCGAACCTGCAAATCCAGGCCCAGCTCCCCCGCACATTATACTGTACAGCTGCCCCTGGCAGCAAAGGCTTTGAGCTCGCTACAACACAACAAATCCTTGGTTACGAAAAAACACAGATGCAACATTTCAAAAATGTACAGGTTAATAACTTCCATCAAAGTGAATTTCCAAGAGTCCAATACCTTTTTATGGATTTTCACACTAGCCACGTCATAACTTTAATATATTATCCACAGCAGGAACTACCTAGTATTTTCCTCTTACCAACCGGCTGTATATAAGTGGCGGTTGGCCTGTTTTGTGCTTGGATGGGAGGTTACTGCAGTAAGCCATTGGCCTTCCAGTGGGAGGTTAAATCGTACCTCTCAGAAACAGAGAATATGCCCTGTACATTTTGAATGTGTTTTGACCAGAGCATCTCCATGCCACTTAATTCTCTGCCTCCTCTTCCTGCTCTCTGGGGTCATGACCCCACATTCGACTGCAAAAGCATCCAATAAAGTGCATCGGAGTCACGGCTGTTTCTTTTGTCTGATGTATTCCATACAGAAGCAGAAACGGGAAGTAATAATAATAAATTGTGCACCTGGAAGAGACTTTCTGTTCTCTTTATAACAGACCTGAGTCAGCAAGGTGGTGGCTGACTGGTGTATCGCTGAAGTGTGTGTGTGTCTGTGTCTGTGTCTGTGTCTCTGTGTGTGTGTGCGCGTGCGCGTGTGCGCGTGTGCGTCTGTCTCTCGGAGTGTGTATGTGTGCGTGCGTGCGTGTGTATACATGTGGTTTGTGTGTGCATGTTTATGTGGTGTACGTGTGTGTGTTTGCACAAGCACACACCCCCACTTGGTTCTATATAATTTAAACGAGTTGCCTTGGACAATGGCAGTATATGTGAGATATGTCTTTTTCCTGGAACTTATGTACAATTCCAGTCAGTGAGCACAAAGGTAACCTCTTTAAAGGTGAAAAATGCTGTCCTAATTACTGCTGCTCATCAAAGGGAGGGAGTTTCAGGTTTCTTCCAACTGAAGTAATTTTTGGCTTCAAGACCCTGTACCATTTCCAGTGAATGATGACTCTTTATAGTGAAATAAATGTGCCCCCCCCCCCCCCCCCCCCCCCCCCCCCACACACACACCCACACACATCTGTGAGGAATCTTTGCAGTCATCTGGGACCTAATCAGCCCTGAACAGACATGCTATTTATTGTTAATGAAAACACAGAGACACAAATCTTAATGACTATCTACCCCATTTCCCCATGTTATTTACACGTTACATTATTGGACTGTGCAACAACGCCTCGCTGTGCTGAATATTGCTGTAATGGGACACTTTAGTGCTCTTCCTGTGCTGTTGATTTAGGATTTCATTTGCGCCTCGACCCGGTCCTCAGTAATGCTGTAATACCTGCTCGGTCTCATACACTGGGGTGTGGGGTTTAGGGTGCCGTCTTCATTTCCACAGTACAGCTGTCCATTTCACAATTTGGAAACATTGTTTAGTAACAGTTTTATTTAGATTTTTCAAGATTAATTGAGTGTGTATGTGTGCTTATTGACATAATTTACAGATCTACATTATATTATGTATGTATGCACTGTGAAAAGTAAAGTAAATCCATAAGGTGGACAAATATATTTTTGGTTTTTAATTATGACAAAAAGTTTATTTAGTTTTGTAGAAGCAAGTACATGTTGACAGAGATGAATTGTGTAAAACAGTAATCAGATGCATCGTACCATAAGATTTATAGCACAAGCTATACCCAGTGAAACCTTCAGTATAAAAACATGAACAATCTGTTTGGACATAAATCGCTTTCTTTTAGGGTACAATTTAAGCAGTGAAGGTTTGCCAATAATATAAAGTGTATTTCCTATTATAAAGGACTACATTTTCACCAAGGGGACAAAGTCAGAAGTCAATTTAAGGTTTTTGATTGTTCCACGTCCATAGAAAAGCGTTTTTTTAATGCAACTAAGATTATTATCAGATTACAGCTATAAATTTAATAGTGCAAAGCATCTGAATATTGGTACAATACATCTTGTCTCTAGATAATCTTATTTTGCGCATAAAAATGCCTCCACTGCTTAAATCGTACCCTGAAAGAAAGCAATTTATGTCCAAAGAGTTTGCTGATATTGTATTGTGAAGGCTGACAGGGTTCATAAAGATGAAGATGAAAAGTGTTTTTTTTCCTGAAGTTTAGCAAACATATTTACAGCTTGTTTGCTTATTTTGCTCCAGAAACATCAGCTGGAATTGTCTGTGCCCTTCAAAGAGCGTATGGAAGGCAGTGCATTTTTAAATTTATTAAATAAGACCGTTGGGCACTCTGTGAACAGCATTGGTTTGGCTGAATTCAAATGAGAAGCCAGCCAAAGCAACAACAACAATGGTGAAACCCCAGAGTGCTTATATTCAGCCCTGAGTGCTAATATTCAGCCTTGAGTGCTTATATTCAGCCTTGTGCGCTAATATTCAGCCCTGAGCGCTAATATTCAGCCCTCGGCGCTTATATTCAGCCTTGAGCGCTTATATTCAGCCTTGAGTGCTAATATTCAGCCTTGAGCGCTAATATTCAGCCTTGAGTGCTAATATTCAGCCCTCACTCAGCCCTGAGTGCTAATATTCAGCCCTGAGTGCTTATATTCAGCCTTGAGAGCTAATGTTCAACCTTGAGAGCTAATATTCAGCCCTGAGTGCTAATATTCGGCCTTGAGTGCTAATATTCAGCCCTCACTCAGCCCTGAGTGCTAATATTCAGCCCTGAGTGCTTATATTCAGCCTTGAGAGCTAATATTCAGCCTTGAGAGCTAATATTCAGCCCTGAGTGCTTATATTCAGCCTTGAGAGCTAATATTCAGCCTTGAGAGCTAATATTCAGCCTTGAGAGCTAATATTCAGCCCTGAGTGCTAATATTCGGCCCTGAGTGCTAATATTCAGCCCTGAGAGCTAATATTCAGCCCTGAGTGCTAATATTCGGCCCTGAGTGCTAATATTCAGCCCTCACTCAGCCCTGAGTGCTAATATTCAGCCCTGAGTGCTCATATTCAGCCTTGAGTGCTAATATTCAGCCATGAGAGCTAATATTCAGCCCTGAGTGCTAATATTCGGCCCTGAGTGCTAATATTCAGCCCTGAGTGCTAATATTCAGCCTTGAGTGCTTATATTCAGACGGCTGCATGGTGCTCATTCCCACCCTGTTATGTCCGTCTCTCCTCATTGCTTTCATTTCATTAGACCTGGGGCCATATGTATAAACAGATGTAGAAATTCAGATGTATAATGTAACACGTGCTGTGAGAATCTGCGTACCTCTGCACACGATGGACACCATATGTACACAATGTTTAGAGTTTTATACATGTGGCCCCTGCTGTATGTTTCAGTGCAGTGATCTTCTCTCAACTCCCACACACACACACACACACGCACACACACGCACACACACCAAACGGCTATGAGAGAAATCACCACTAATGTACCTGCAGTGCAGTGATGTAGGAGTTACAGGTGTGTAAATAAATTTTCTAAAAAGATTTATATATTCGAGATTTATATAATGAAGCAGAATATATTCCTAATAGATTTACTACCGTGTAACGTATCCCAACATCTCTGGTTTAATTGACTTTTTAAATTAACAGCTCCTCGGGTGCTCGATAATTTAGTGTTGTTGCTTTGTTAATTGCGTAATTATATGATGGAGAATATTCATTCCTTCATTGAAGGGCATTGTTCTCCAGCAGGGTTATTTTATTTTCCTAATTAACATTGTAGTAATGGTGTGTTTAATAATGATGATTTATACGCATGGTGTGCCAGTCAGTGTGGGAGTCCAGGCCCTTAATTATCAGCACATTCCTCTCTGTATTTGGACAGGATTTGTACAGACACAGTACACTGTCAGAATGACAAGTTTTCAGTCATATCTGGGAGTTCTGGGGGGGAATATAGTGGTGTTCTGTGGTTCTATTGATTATTTATATTTTTGGTGTACATTTGATATTGTAGACTATAGCTGATTGTCTTTGTCAAGACTGCAAGACTGACATTTAACTCCAGATAGAATTAAATAGGGGTCACATTTAAATTAATGAGTTTTATTTCCTGTTTTTGTCAAAGGTAATGGTGGATGCTCACATTTAATGAGCTGTGATTGGCTAGTTATGCCATGTCAGTCATGTGACTGCTGCTGATCTAATTGGCAGAGTAGCTGAATGTTTGCACAGTCCCCTGATAGTTTGTGTTCTAGAGGGAAAACCACAGTAGTGTACCAACAACACTCCTTAAAGTACTCCAACACTTCCTTAAAGTACACACACATACACAAACTCACACACACACACACACACACACACACACACACACGCACTCCCTCACACTCGCACACAGACACACACACACAGACACACTCGCACGCAGACACACACACACGCACTCGCACACAGACACACATGCCCTCGCACACAGACACACATGCCCTCTCACACAGACACACACACTCGCACACTTGCACACAGACACACACATACCCTCACACACACACTCACACACACAGACACACTCACACACAAACACACACACACACTCGTACCCACACTCGCACACACAGACACACACTCGCACACACAAGCACACTCACTCACACAGGCCTCACACAGCTAATGCACATCATATTCAGGTAGCCTATATATTCCTCTGACTCTAACAGCTGCATGGTGAGTGAGGATCGGCCCTTGGCTGTTGGTCATACAGTCAAACCCGGGAATCCTCTCAGAAACTGACACGAACGCAGATAAATCCAGTAACACAAACTGGCTCCTGCAACCTGTGACCTCATCATCAGTCAGCCGGAGACAAAGTGCAGCTCTTGTGAGGTTGAGTTGTGAGTTTGTGAGTTTGAGTTGTGAGTTTGAATTGTGAGGTTGAGTTGTGAGGTTGAGTTGTGAGGTTGAATTGTGAGGTTGAGTTGTGAGGTTGAGTTGTGAGTTTGAGTTGTGAGGTTGACTTGTGAGGTTGACTTGTGAGTTTGAGTTGTGAGGTTGACTTGTGAGGTTGGCTTGTAAGGTTGGCTTGTGAGGTTGACTTGTGAGTTTGAGTTGTGAGGTTGAGTTGTGAGGTTGGTGAGGTTGAGTTGTGAGGTTGAGTTGTGAGGTTGTGGGCGAGCGGGCCGTAGGTGGGCTGTGAGGTTATGAGGTTGTGAGGTTGTGAGGTTGTGGGCGAGCGGGCCGTATGTGGGCTGTGAGGTTGTGAGGTTGTGGGCGAGCGGGCTGTATGTGGGTTGTGAGGTTGTGAGGTTGTGGGCGAGCGGGCCGTATGTGGGCTGTGGAACGACGTGAGGGATCTCAGGTACGCTGTTCTCAGCTCTTTTATTGACGTTCCCTCTGCTCCGGCTGCAGACGCGGTTTTATTTCCCAGTGTGCCGTGCTATTGTGCCGAGCGGGAGACGGATCGCCTGCCTTTTCAGCTCCCGGGCGGCTGTCATCGCTCACGGCAACCAGGAGACTCAGACCACTCCAAACCGCTCAATGATAAATCAAACTCACGACATACATTTATTTTATCTTTCATAGAAATGATATAATGGCAGCTTTGTGACAGGATATCAGTCATATTTGTGTAAACTGCATTTAGTCAGCCTAAATCAGATTAAGATCCTCACAATGTGAATGTGCCTGGTACACACACGCACACACACGCATGGGAACACACAGAACTGGAGCCGTGTCAGACAAAATGTGGAGTCGTGTCGGGACTGTGCGGCCCGACAGAATTAAACTTGTGGGCCTCGGCAGAACAGGTCCATACTGTAGTCTTCTACTGTAGCTCAGGAGAACAGGTCCGTACTGTAGTAGTCTGCTGTAGCTCAGGAGAACAGGTCCGTACTGTAGTAGTCTACTGTAGCTCATGAGAACAGGTCTGTACTGTAGTAGTCTACTGTAGCTCATGAGAACAGGTCTGTACTGTAGTAGTCTACTGTAGCTCATGAGAACAGGTCTGTACTGTAGTTTTGTACTGTATCTCAGGAGAACAGGTCTGTACTGTAGTAGTCTATTGTAGCTCATGAGAAGAAGTCTGTACTGTAGTAGTCTACTGTAGCTCAGGAGAACAGATCTGTGCTGTAGTAGTCTGCTGTAGCTCATGAGAACAGGTCCATACTGTAGTAGTCTGCTGTAGCTCAGGAGAACAGGTCTGTACTGTAGTAGTTTACTGTCGCTCATGAGAACAGGTCCTTACTGTAGTTTTGTACTGTAGCTCAGGAGAACAGGTCTGTACTGTAGTAGTCTATTGTAGCTAGAACAGGTCCGTACTGTAGTAGTCTACTGTAGCTCAGGAGAACAGGTCCATACTGTAGTCTTCTACTGTAGCTCATGAGAACAGGTCTGTACTGTAGTAGTCTACTGTAGCTCAGGAGAACAGGTCTGTACTGTAGTCTTCTACTGTAGCTCATGAGAACAGGTCTGTACTGTAGTAGTCTACTGTAGCTCATGAGAACAGGTCTGTACTGTAGTAGTTTACTGTCGCTCATGAGAACAGGTCCTTACTGTAGTTTTGTACTGTAGCTCATGAGAACAGGTCCTTACTGTAGTAGTCTACTGTAGCTCATGAGAACAGGTCCTTAATGTAGTTTTGTACTGTAGCTCTTTATCTGGGACAGCTGGTAACATTATCTCCCTCAGGCAGTTCCATTCATGTTCATAGTCTTTAGTCCTGTGCATATTGCATAAATAGTTGCTTTTATATACCCACTGGACCAGCTGTGCTTTGACAGGAGCAGTTTAACTACCGCGTTGTTCCTTGATGCTTGTATATTGTTCCTGTGTGTTTACTCTACACCATCACTGGCCTGGACTGCAGAGCTATGAACATCTCACTCCTCATCATCACTGGCCTGGACTGCAGAGCTATGAACATCTCACTCCTCATCATCACTGGCCTGGACTGCAGAGCTATGAACATCTCACTCCTCATCATCACTGGCCTGGACTGCAAAGCTATGAACATCTCACTCCTCATCAGAAGCTGTGAGAGGCTCTACAGCCCCGCTGTCAGAGTGAAACCGCAGACCTGCGTCTTAAACCTGCGTCTTAAACCACGGGCCTGTGTCTTAAACCACGGACCTGCATCTTAAACCTGCGTCTTAAACCACGGACCTGCGTCTTAAACCTCGGGCCGTAGATGGGGAAGTTGCCGCTGGGCTGTAGATGGGGGAAGTTGCCGCTGGGCTGTAGATGGGGGAAGTTGCCGCTGGGCTGTAGATGGGGGAAGTTGCCGCTGGGCTGTAGATGGGGGAAGTTGCCGCTGGGCTGTAGATGGGGGGAAGTTGCCGCTGGGCTGTAGATGGGGGAAGTTGCCGCTGGGCTGTAGATGGGGGAAGTTGCCGCTGGGCTGTAGATGGGGGAAGTTGCCGCTGGGCTGTAGATGGGGGAAGTTGCCGCTGGGCTGTAGAGGGGGGAAGTTGCCGCTGGGCTGTAGATGGGGGAAGTTGCCGCTGGGCTGTAGATGGGGGAAGTTGCCGCTGGGCTGTAGATGGGGGAAGTTGCCGCTGGGCTGTAGATGGGGGAAGTTGCCGCTGGGCTGTAGATGGGGGAAGTTGCCGCTGGGCTGTAGATGGGGGAAGTTGCCGCTGGGTTGTAGATGGGGGAAGTTGCCGCTGGGCTGTAGATGGGGGAAATTGCCGCTGGGCTGTAGATGATGGAAATTGCCGCTGGGCTGTAGATGGGGGAAATTGCCGCAGGGCTGTAGATGGGGGAAATTGCCGCTGGGCTGTAGATGGGGGAAATTGCCGCTGGGCTGTAGATGGGGGAAATTGCCGCTGGGCTGTAGATGGGGGAAGTTGCCGCTGGGCTGTAGATGGGGGAACTGTTGAGTCTTTGCCATTTGCCCTGAGTGTTTGCCAGCAGCCAATCACAATGCTACAATTCATCCTTCCAAACCAGGGGTTTTCAACCTTTTCTGATCCTGGGACCCCCATAGTATCACTCCGCGTAAGTAATTCTAATTCTCATTGTAAATCAGTATATTCCGGCTCGTAGTGTGGTTCAACTACAAATTCCACCCCGTCATCTTCACAATCAGGCATTTCGCGAAGAAAACAAATGCTAGCTGCTTTTCCTTTGTTTACAGGCCGACTAACCCTAGCGAGCTGTCTTCCTGTCTAATTCCATATGGTCTATGCACTGGGCACTGTTCATGTGCAGTTGTGGGCACTGTTCTCATCATGGAGGCCATTAAAGTTGCCTAAGAGTCTCGTGGTGTTGATCTGAAACGTGTTTACTGTGTCAAGAAGATGTACATCTGACTGCTAGCTCAAAATAAATAGACCTAGGTTATATTTTACCCCGGGAGTGTTAACTTTCTAAAATCTGAAAAGAAAGCATGAAGTCAACATGCTGAATGCACGCCCTTTAGGGTCCCCGGTGTCATGGAAACGCTGGGAACGTGCGCACCCCGGTATTGTTTGGGGTGAGACGTTCTGACCTTTGAGATGGGACGCTTCCCCTTAATTAGGTCGGTAAAACCCAGCGCTGTGTGACAGTCTTACAGAATGTTTCACAGAATGTTTCAGATATAAAACGGTAAATTATCCGAGCCACAGCGGGGAGCGTCTGCTGAGATAAATGACAGCGGTAATAAATTGTGGCACAATAAAACATGACCGTGTGTGTCTGTCTGTGTGTGTGCGTACGTTGTGCAAGTGCATGCTGTATGTATAATATATACACACACATACTGTATATATGCGCATGTGTGTATAACTGTTCTAAACCAATTAGATGTAGCTAAGCATTTATTTCCCTCCCCCTGCAGGGGCTGCTGTCGCATGTAAACCCCCTTTAGAGGAATCAATTCTGCCCCCCTCCCCATTATAATTAGATTATTGTGTGACGTGCCCTGTGGTATGTAGAATGTGCTTCAGTTATTCCCCAGCCTGTCTAGTCCTGCTGGCGTTGCTGTAGGGGTAATAAATAACCTAGTTATTTTGGGGGCTCTCGATGCTGAATGTGCCAGTTCATTTCATTTAGTGATCTCTCACCACTGTGTTATTGACCGTTTAAGTGACGTGTGTCAGGAAAGCTGTGTTGGAAGTTTCACTGTGCTGATTGGCTGCTGTGTCGCAGCACTGTGCTGATTTGCTTCATGCAAAAATAAATGACAAAGCCAGTGATTGGTTGAGTAAGCCATGAATCACTGAACACTGTGCACCTATCACATGGCACGTAAAGGCCAGGTAGAAGATCCAGAGAGTGAATGAAAGTTAACTGCACAACAAAACTGCAGTAAAACTCTTAAAATGTTCAGTGAAGAGTGGTGAGCCGTGTTACTCACTGATCTTGTGTTCAAAGTCAGCTCTCTAATGTGTGTATAAGAAGGCACCTTTCTGGATGATTGAAAGTTGAAGGTTGGCATAACTGTTGGTTTTGTTTTATAAATGTGTAAAATACAACCCCTGCCAAAATTATGGAAGCACCATGCCTCAAAGAATTCAGGCTGTCATAAAAGCCAGAGGAGGAGCAACAAAGTACTAATTGTGATTTATTTTGTTGATGACTCCATAATTTTTTCCTCAACATTGAGTGATTCCATAATTTTTTCCTCTACTTGATCTGGAAAAAAATATGCCATTAATTAAAATAATTAAATTTTATTTGTTTGAGGTATGTTTCACGACGCCAGAATGTTCAGCTATTAAACAAAAATTGTTTTGTGTCATATCTGTGATTTGTTTATTTGCTACGAAGTAAAAAAAGCTGAGTGAACATCCTCTTAAGTGTGGTGATTCCATAATTTTTGCCATGGGTTGTATAATCTGGTGTTCGTTCCTATGATCCTATGATCCATTGTATTATATCGCAAAACCTCTGGAGGTAGTGTTAAGATCTGGGGATGCTTCAATTGGTCATGTCTAGGCTCAGCAATGTTATGCAGCAATAAAATTAAGTCAGCTGAGTACCTGAATGTACTGAATGACCAGGTTATCCCATCAATGGGCATATTCCAGGAAGACAATGCCAAGATTCATCGGGCTCAAATTGTGAAAGAGTGGTTCAGGGAGCATGAGGAATCATTTTCACACATGAATTGGCCACCAGAGTCCTGACCTTAACCCCGTTGAAAGTCTTTGGGGTGTGCTGGAGAAGACTTTACGGAGTGGTTCGACTCTCCCGTCGTCAATACAAGATCTCGGCCAAAGATTAATGCAACTCTGGACGGAAATAAATGTTGTGACGTTGCATAAGGTTGTCGAAACAATGCCACGACGAATGCACGCCATAATGGAGGCTATAGGCAGTCCAACGAAATATTAGCGTGTGCGACTTTTTTTTTGGCCAGGCAGTGTATATACACACACACACACACACACACACACTAATACAAACACAGAGAGTATGTATTGTGCACAGAGGGCGGAGAATGTGCTTCAGCGTAATCTCTGCAGATCCTGGGGGTTTGTAAATGGTCCTCATAATGCAATCTATTCAGAGAGGATCATCGGGCAGCTATCTGATGGATAGGCGCTCTGCTGGTTCCATTATGCCAGTGTGATGGATTTATCCATCGCTTATATTTGGATTCCCTAACAGCCATTATGACCCTTTGTATCTGCTGCTTTGGTAGCCTGTTTGAGGAGCCACAGAGAAAAAAAAAACTAAAAACCCAGATGAGAGGGTTTACCGAGAAGTTTACCGAGAAGTGAGGACGTTTTCAAGCTTGGAGGAGGAGGAAGTGAGGACATTGTCTGACTTATATGAAGAGGAAGTAAGGACATCGTCAGGCTTAGAGGAAGTGGAAGTGAGGACATAGTCAGGCTTAGAGGAAGTAGGGACATCGTCAGGCTTAGAGGAAGTGAGGACATCATCAGGCTTAGAGGAAGTGGGCACATTGTTAGGCTTAGAGGAAGAGGAAGTGAGCACATCATCAGGCTTAGAGGAAGTGGAAGTAGGGACATCGTCAGGCTTAGAGGAAGAGGAAGTGAGGACATAGTCAGGCTTAGAGGAAGTAGGGACATCGTCAGGCTTAGAGGAAGTGAGCACATTGTTAGGCTTAGAGGAAGAGGAAGTGAGGACATCATCAGGCTTAGAGGAAGTAAGGACATCGTCAGGCTTAGAGGAAGAGGAAGTGAGCACATCGTTAGGCTTAGAGGAAGTGGAAGTGAGGACATAGTCAGGCTTAGATGAAGTAGGGACATCGTCAGGCTTAGAGGAAGAGGAAGTGAGCACATCATCAGGCTTAGATGAAGAGGAAGTGAGGACATTGTTAGGCTTAGAGGAAGATGAAGTGAGGACATCATCAGGCCAGACCCAGACCAGCTGAACAGCTTAATAAAACTGAGATAGTGGAGCGATCAGATGGAATTTAAGCCGGGACACACTGTGTGCCTGTAGAACCAGGGTTATGAGCCCCAGAGAAACACTATTCTCACAGACTAATGGGTTCATGTTCTCCAGTCTGTTGTCCAATCAGGGTTCACACAGCTCAGGTCCTCAGCTGTCACTCATTCTTCTCCCCTTTTGTGTTTATAAATTGTGACTCGCATTACAGGCTGTTCCCATTTCACACTCTTAGATGTTAATAATGAAATAGAAATTGGATCATGGACCACCCGGACGGTACACTCAACTTTTTAATACCCATCATCAGAATGACATTTTCTCCCACTGTCTCAGGAAATCTGGAGAAGCGGAAGAGGGAAACGGATTTCATTTTGAGCAGGATCGACGTATAGTGGAGTTCTCACTGCCTTACCTGAGCATCACGTGTGTGTGTGTGTGTCTGTGTGTGTGTTCCCTCACTCTACCCATACACCTTAACAGGATTAGGCTTTACCTTTCCACACCCCTGGCCAGGTAACATTAAACCAAGTATGTGGTAGGTCCATCAGAGCCGAATCAAATAGATTTGTTTTGCATATATCAAAGAAAACTATAATATCTTAAGTGTCTGAGAGAGATAGACGGTTAAATTGTGGCGTGCCTTTTCTCTAAATGCATGTTATGTTGTTATTCTTGTCATCCTTACGCACCTTTTCATCCCTCTCTCTAAAATCTTCAACTTCCTCCTCTTCATCACCCCGTCTTTGCTTAATGGAAAAGGGGATTTGTGTGTACAAATGGCTGAGGGCAAATGTACCGAACAGATCTATTTGTTCTGAACAGAAAGTGATATTATCCTTCAGCTCTGCTCTCACTTGCCCTATGGGAATCCACACACAAGCCAGAGCTACAGTACTGTCAAATGTAGCACTTTTTTATATACCAGACAACTAAAACTGAATGGTGGCCAAATAAACTATAGCCACATTGCTCTATAACCACACTTAGGTTTACTAGTTTGTTCATAGATCATTCATCCAAAATGTGTGATTCAATAAGAAAGGAACTCACACAATCTTAGAAGATGGAAGAAGGTTAATGACTGTCTTATCCAAGCACTAGAACTAACACAGGGAACATTTTCTTTGGCAAATGTTGTATTTCCTGCAGAGTCACTCCATCAGTTTTTTTTTTATAAAGTGAGGGAGGGGGTAAGGGAGTCATGTACACCATAGTCTCTTGGTGCTGCTCCACAAACAAAATAAAATAAAATAAAATTAATTTCCCGCAATATAAATCCTTATTCATCTTATGATGTGAAAGGTTGAATCTGTTCCCTGTGTCTTGACTCTTGGGCAGGAAGAATGATCATTAATTTCTTTCTGTGGACTCGTTCAGACATTATTCTTGAATCCCTCATACTTACTGCATTTAATTCCCCTCCAGTATTACAGTCAAGCCGGAAAGTCTCCCCACTCCTTTCACCTTCTCCACGTTTTATTACGTTACAGACATATTCTACAATAGATTGAGTTCATTTTTTGTCTCAAAATTCTACACAAAATAGCCCATAACGACAAAGTGAAAACAGGTTTTTAGACATTTGTGCTAATTTATAAAAAATCTAAATGTAAAATATCATATGTACACAAGTGTGCACACCCTTTGATATGACACCCAAAAGTGAGCTGAGGTGCATTTTGTTTCCACTGATACTGCTTGAGATGTTTCTACAACTTAATTGGAGTCCACCTGTGATAAATTCAATTGATTGGACATGATTGGGGATTGCCAACACCTGCCTATAGAAGGTCCCACAGTTGACAGTGCATGTCAGAGCAAACTCCAAGCCATGGGGTCAAAGGAATTATCTGCAGACCTCAGAAACAGGATTGTGTCAAGGCATAGATCTGGAGAAGGGTATGAAAAAATCTCTGCAGCTTTACAGGTCCCAAAGAGCACAGTGGCCACCATCATTCATAAATGGAAGAAATTTGGAACCACCAAGAATCTTCCTAGACCTGGCTGCCCGGCCAAACTGAGCAATCGGGGAAGACGGGCCTTGGCCAGGGAGGTGAGCAGGAACCCGAGGGTCACTTTGACAGAGCTCCAGCGTATCCTTGTGGAGATGGGAGAACCTTTCAGAAGATCAACCATCCAGGCAGCACTCCACCAATCAGGCCTTTATGGTAGTGGCCAGACGGAAGCCCCTCCTTAGTAAAAGGCACATCACAGCCCGCTTGGAGTTTGCCAAAAGGCACCTAGAGGACTCTCAAACCATAAGAATCAAGATTCTCTGGTCTGATGAAACCAAAATGGAACTTTTTGGCCTGAATACCAAGCGTCACGTCTGGAGGAAACCAGGCACCGCTCATCACCTGGCTAATACCATCCCTACAGTGAAGCATGGCGGTGGCAGCATCATAATGTGGGGATGTTTTTCAGCAGCGGGAACGGGTCGACTAGTCCTGATAGAGGGAAAGATGAATGCAGCTAAGTACACCGAGATCCTTGAAGAAAACCTCCTCCAGAGCGCTCTGGACCTCAGACTGGGGCGAAGGTTTACCTTCCAACATGACAACGACCTGAAGCACACAGCAAAGAGAACAAAGGAGTGGCTTCGGAGAAAGTCTGTGCATGTCCTTGAGTGGCTCAGCCAGAGCCCAGACCTGAATCCAATTGAACATCTGTGGAAAGAGCTGAAAATGGCTGTGTACCGACGCTCCCCATCCAACCTGACGGAGCTTGCAAGGATATTCCAAGAGGATGGGCAAAAATGTCCAGAAACAAGTGTGCCAAGCTCGTAGCTTCTTTCCCAAGATGCCTTGAAGCTGTAATCACTGCCAAAGGTGCAGCAACCAAGTATTAGGCTAAGGGTGTGTACAGATATGTAACCCCTAAATAACCTATTTTTGTCAGTAAAATAAAATTGCATATTTTCTAAAAACCTGTTTTCACTTCGTCATTATTGGCTATTGTGCGTAGATGTTTGAGGCAAAAAATTAACTCAATCTATTGTAGTATAAGTCTGTAACGTAATAAAACGTGGAGAAGGTGAAAGGGGTGAGGAGACTTTCCGGCTTGACTGTATATCTTCTAGCTGATCCAGGCTGGTGCTATGGCCCTTGTGTGATCAGCTCTAATGTGCAGTTCTGATCAGCCTCTCCAGAGTACCCAGCAGCCCTGGATACAAGTCCCTACTCAGTCGCTCTCATGATGTCACAGATAGAACACAAGTCCCTACTCAGTCGCTCTCATGATGTCACAGATAGACCACAAGTCCCTACTCAGTCGCTCTCATGATGCCACAGATAGAACACAAGTCCCTACTCAGTCACTCTCATGATGTCACAGATAGAACACAAGTCCCTACTCAGTCGCTCTCATGATGTCACAGATAGAACACAAGTCCCTACTCAGTCGCTCTCATGATGTCACAGATAGAACACAAGTCCCTACTCAGTCGCTCTCATGATGTCACAGATAGAACACAGCCTACGTGTCATTCCTTCATTGCTAATTATCTCCATGCCTGTCACATATGATCATATGTGGATACTGTTCTCCGCCCACTTGGAAACATTTCCTTTTTGCATGACAACATATCACGTATTGGCTGTTAGAAGAAGCATGGAATATGTAAACTGAGTTCAAATATACAATACTCTTAAGAAGCAACAGGAGCCAATCTATAAGACTTTTTTTTTTTTTTTGCCACAAACTGAATGCTTTGTACAGTTAAAGACAAGACTTGTCAACTCAAGACAGAACTGAAGTGTCTTTTACAGTTATCTATAGGAAAGAATGGAGAAATTGTGTACTGTTATCTGTTGATTAGAACTAAAACACCTAACAGGTATCTGGCCTAAATTATGCAGGTGTGCATTGTTCCTGAATAAATCTATGCTAAAGTAAATGTAACAAGGGCTCGGGTGATTTAATAATGAATAGATCTTTTCTTTATGCATGCATGAGCTGAAAGACAGTCTCAAATATCACCCAACTGTAATTATTCTCATCTGAGTCTTTTTACAGTAGATAAGAGCACTTTATTACCACTCAAATTTAATTGCACTTTGAATTTATAGAGCTTACAGTGTGGTCTTAAACTGAAAAGATGTGTGATATTAGACACAATTATGTATTGCAAGTGTAAGATGTCCAATTTTACAATACAGGCCAATGAGATCAGTGTTGCTGCAGAGAAGATAACTCCTAACACATCCTAATACCTTCTAACACACCCCAACGCAGCATAACACACTCTTACACCATCTAATACACCCATAGACACCCCAACATAACGTATAACACCTCACAACACATCACAACACACTCAAACACTATCTGACACACCCTCACGCATCATAAAACCATCTAACACACCCCAAAACATAACACCTCATAACATTAGGCTATAACAGTAGCGCTAAATCTGCAGAACATATGGGCGTAGCTTTATAGCACTAACACTACAGAGCATATGGGCGTAGCTTTATAGCACTAACACTACAGAGCATATGGGCGTAGCTTTATAGCACTAACACTACAGAGCATATGGGTGTCGCTTTATAGCACTAACACTACAGAGCATATGGGCGTAGCTTTATAGCACTAACTCTACAGAGCATATGGGTGTCGCTTTATAGCACTAACACTACAGAGCATATGGACGTAGCTTTATAGCACTAACACTACAGAGCATATGGGTGTCGCTTTATAGCACTAACACTACAGAGCATATGGACGTAGCTTTATAGCACTAACACTACAGAGCATATGGGCGTAGCTTTATAGCACTAACACTACAGAGCATATGGGCGTAGCTTTATAGCACTAACACTACAGAGCATATGGGTGTCGCTTTATAGCACTAACACTACAGAGCATATGGGCGTAGCTTTATAGCACTAACACTACAGAGCATATGGGCGTAGCTTTATAGCAGTAACACTACAGAGCATATGGGTGTAGCTTTATAGCACCAATACTACAGAGCATATGGGCGTAGCTTTATAGCACTAACACTACAGAGCATATGGGCGTAGCTTTATAGCACTAACACTACAGAGCATATGGGCGTAGCTTTATAGCACTAACACTACAGAGCATATGGGCGTAGCTTTATAGCACTAACACTACAGAGCATATGGGCGTAGCTTTATAGCACTAACACTACAGAGCATATGGGCGTAGCTTCAGTAGCGCTAACGCTACAGAGCATATGGGCGTAGCTTCAGTAGCGCTAACGCTACAGAGCATATGGGCTTAGCTTCAGTAGCGCTAACACTACAGAGCATATGGCCGTAGCTTCAGTAGCGCTAACGCTACAAAGCATATGGGCGTAGCTTCAGTAGCGCTAACGCTACAGAGCATATGGGCGTAGCTTCAGTAGCGCTAACGCTACAGAGCATATGGGCATAGCTTCAGTAGCGCTAACGCTACAGAGCATATGGGCGTAGCTTCAGTAGCGCTAACGCTACAGAGCATATGGGCATAGCTTTATAGCAGTAACACTACAGAGCATATGGGCATAGCTTCAGTAGCGCTAACGCTACAGAGCATATGGGCGTAGCTTCAGTAGCGCTAACGCTACAGAGCATATGGGCATAGCTTTATAGCAGTAACACTACAGAGCATATGGGCATAGCTTCAGTAGCGCTAACGCTACAGAGCATATGGGCATAGCTTTATAGCAGTAACACTAGCATATGGGCATAGCTTCAGTAGCGCTAACGCTACAGAGCATATGGGCGTAGCTTCAGTAGCGCTAACGCTACAGAGCATATGGGCATAGCTTCAGTAGCGCTAACGCTACAGAGCATATGGGCGTAGCTTCAGTAGCGCTAACGCTAGCAGCAGTTTCTCTTTACTCAGAGCAGTTGAGCCACTCGGTGTGTCTGCTGCAGTGAGATTTTGTACGCGTGGCATTATTATTATATTATTATATCATTATTACACCTCCCCTCTGACGGCTTTCACATGTTTGGGAGAACATTTTCCCCGGGAGTAATGTAATGAGATAAAACAATGTCATACTGGTGTCTTTCCTGACACTGCAAGAGTCATCCCTCTAAAACCTTTTAATCACAGTCTGAATTAATTACTCTACACAACTAGGGGGCACCATGTGGAAAATCTGGGGCTGGTATCATTGACCGATATTTCTCTGCCCTATATTAGCCGATGCCTGCCTGCTTTACATTGCAGCACAAATGCCAACTCTAACCGAGTTTCCACATTCGTGTAAGAAGTAGATGGGTACACCTCAACTTATGGAGCAAATTCTGTTTATTTTTTTATTTATTTTTTTTATTAAAAAGATACTTGAGCTTGCTTTATTATTACACAGAGAGCCTCTGTATGGGTTTGCTTGTGAGTTTGGCTGATAAAAAATGATGACTTAAATAAATAAAATTAGTTCAAATGACTAATATGCTAATCTTTGAGCATGACATCGATGGCGCATCGAATTCATGGTGCCTCTGGTGCATGAACAAACCCCAATTCCAAAAAAGTTGGAGCAGTATGCAAAATGCACGTAAAAGCAGAAAGCAGTGATTTGTAAATTATCTTTTACATTTATTTAATTGAAAACAGTAAAAAGAAAAGACATTTAATGTTTTACCTTATAAACTTTATTGATTTTCGTAAATATACACTAATTCCAAACTTTATGCCTGCAACACGTTCCCAAAAAGTTGGGACAAGGGCAAAAAAAAAGACTGGGAAGTTTAAAAAAACACCTGTTTGGAACATTCCACAGGTAAACAGGTGATGCTATCATGACTGGGTATAAAAGGATGTCAAAAGTCTCTTGATAGCTTATTTTCCAGTAATCTTACAAGCGATACTATAACCTCTCTCCATTTGAATGGATCTCTATGGGAATTGGGGGGTGGGACTAGATTTAGCTGTAAATTATGCTGGAACAGTATGGAACCCATAGTTGGCTAAATGGCTGTAAGTCATCAAGGGTCTGAGGTATCAAACAAACCTCAAACCATCACTCTGCGGCCATATATGCATTAGATATGGATGGATCACTTTAAGAGTTGTTCTTTTGACTCATTTTCCTATTGAACTCTATGGAAAAATAAGTCAGGAGAAACAACCCTTAAAGTGATCCATCCATATCTACTGCATATCTGGCAGCAGAGTGATGGTTTAAGGCTTGTTTGATACCACAGACCCTTGATGACTTACAGCCATTTAGCCAACCATGGGTTCCATACTATTCCCGTGTAATTTACAGCTTAATCTAGTCCCACCCCCCAATTCCCATAGAGATCAATTCAAATGGAGAGAGGTTATAGTATCGCTTGTAAGATTACCTGAAAATAAGATATCAAGAGACTTTTGATATCCTTTTATACCCAGTCATGATAGCATCACCTGTTTGCCTGTGGAATGTTCCAAACAGGTGTTTTTTAAACTTCCCAGTCTTTTTTTTTTTTTGCCCCTGTCCCAACTTTTTTGGAACGTGTTGCAGGCATCAAATTTGGAATTAGCGTATATTTACCAAAGTCAATAAAGTTGATAAGGTAAAACATTAAATATGTTTTCTTTCTTTTCTGTTTTCAATTAAATATATGTCAAAGAGAATTTACAAATCGCTGCTTTCTGCTTTTATGTGCATTTTACATACTGTCCCAACTTTTCGGGAATTGGGGTTTGTATGTTGCGTCATCTTATCAGCTATAATCGGGCTGATACTGCTGCAACCCCCTATATGACCTTTCACCCCTATTCACAGCACACAGACCGACTTACGCAACTTACAGTTTATTCATTCACAGTAATGTGTAACTAGAACACCTAAATTCCATAATATATATTCTAACAAGATATTTTATTACATTAAAAGCGGGCGGGGGGGTAGCAAAGCACAAAATTGAGGTTACATTGATGGTGGACTGCAGGCAGTTTTATGCTGCATAATAGCCATTCATCTGCTGCTGTGGAGCAATTGCCCTTGAACAACAGAAATGTATTATTTTTTTTTCAACAGAGACAGCCTGTTAGTAACCGAGTCCCTTTCAAAGAAAAATGAGCATATCTGCATCTACATTTTTATTTTTTTTCGTACCCACAGGCTACAGGAGAATTATCACCGTTATGCCGCATCATTTAAGGTCTGTGGGCTGCGAGAGATTGTCCGAACCAGTTTGCTACAGTGACGATTATCGTCTTTGAAAGGAAAGCGCTGTGAAAACACCATTAGACATTGAGGCTGTTTAATGTGTTTTAGTGCTCAGCGGAGGAGGGGGGTGTGGACGCGCTGTGTGTGTTTACAGGAAGCGGAGAGAGACTCCGCCTTGCACTCGCTGCCAGTTTGGCTACAGGGCCAGCGGAGGGATAATCCAGTCAGCCCTACAGCTTTAGTGCACCCGGGCCTTCTGGGGCCTAACCGCATCTGACAGCGCAGTGTTACAGGCACGGCAATGGAGATATCACTTATTCATTTATTGCTTATTTATTTGAGTTTAGCTTCCACAGATTTATTGGCTGGCATGGTTAATAAATGAATCCCTTTGTGAGAAGTGTGAACCCAGATTACCTCGTCTGTGGGCGAGTGTGGCAGAACGGGGCGGTACGTATTTACACAGCTTGGGGATGAGTAAAGACCTTCATACAGGGAAGGGATAACCTGAATTTGAGAATGAGAATAACATAAAGGCTTGTGTCTGTCAGGGGTCTGCATGAGGATTCCCAGCCAATCAGGGGTCTGCATGAGGATGCACAGCCAATCACGGGTCTGCATGAGAATGCACAGCCTGTCTGGGGTCTGCATGAGGATGCCCAGCCAATCAGGGGTCTGCATGAGAATGCACAGCCTGTCTGGGGTTTGCATGCGGAATGCCCAGTCAATCTGGGGTCTGCATGAGGATTCCCAGCCAATCAGGGGTCTGCATGAGGATGCCCAGCCAATCTGGGGTCTGCATGAGAATGCGCAGCCTGTCCCGGCCACACCCAATTATCAGCCTCCTCCACTGCCACCTGACTAATGTCCAATCACCAGTCTGCTTTTTTTTGCCATGCAGGAAGTAATTGCCTTTTCTCAGGAACCTTTATGGGAATATGCAGCATTAATGAGGCTGTGAATCTGTGAGATTTGGAGGGTGTCCAGCAGACCGCTGCCAGTGTCAGCATTTCTCATCTGTTTCACTGCGCAGGCATCTGTCCCTGGAAGTGGCAGCAGAAACCCCAGCAGAGCCTCTTCCTTTCACAGCCCTAGGGGGAGCAAAGGCACCTGGGATAGGTCACATGACTGAGGAGCTACAGGCCCTGCTGTTCAAACATGGCCCCTGTTACCATCCCATAGCTTTGACTGGTGAAACTCGGACACTGTTATTTGGTCTTTGGTTGAATCTGCATTATAGATTGTGTGTGTTTTTTTTTTTCTGTAGCGCAGGATGTAGCAGCAAAGGGAGGGACCTTATTGACTCATTGATATCTGACTCATTGAGCACCCACAATGCACTGCAGTCTTGAAGCATTGTGATTGTAACAGAGTTGGGCAGTCACTGCGCAGTGTTTTAACTAGGTATGTGAATCAAATAACGCACTAAACTGGGTTATTCTTCTCAGTATCACTTTTTTATTTTAAGGTTCCGTTATGAAGAATTTGTAAACCATTAGTAAATGATCTATTAACCATTTATAAAGTGTTTGGTTTACAAATTCTTTATAACAGAACCTTAAAATGTACCTTTTCCAACAGTCCCACGCCAGGCATGTCAACAGAGAGCTTAAGGAACGACGACAGGTATTAAATATATTAACATGTGCATGCTTTATTTTGGAGCCCCGTACACTAAAGCTAAGTTATTGTTAGTGTTTGCATAGTTATATCTGGGCTATGAGCCTACACCAGCCTGTGGATGTCCATTTAGGCACATTTCCAGTCATTGTTTGCTCAGAAACTGCTGTTCCAGGCACAAACGTGCTGCGTATTGAACATGATGTACCTTCATACCTGATAGCTTACTCCCACTCTCCCCTGCCTGCCCGTAGGCTGTGTGGGAAAGGAGGACAGCGCGCCAACCCGGTTCAGCACAAATATGATACATATTTAATGTAAACAGTTTAATAGAAATAACATAGCAATGTTGCAATCTGCATGTATCAAAAAAATTATTCACGCAACATTACGGCTGAGAGCGTGGCTTTGATTAACACACCTAATTGCTGTTGGATCTGCTTGATATATTCGCTAAGTTAATTTAGCTCGTCACTGTGGTTAAATACCTGTGAAGTGTAGTGAATTATCTCAGTTCAGAGAACAGAAACCTGTAGATTGACGGCCTCCTCTGTGGTTTAAGTCAGTTAAGATGACTCAATGTATCTGAATTAACCCTGGCCCACAACATATCTCACTGTTCTCAGACCTGGGTTCGTCGGTTTCACTCCTGCAGAATTCACCTATAGTTATGTCTGCATGAGCTGTATACTGAATACTGATCAAATTTAATTCAAAATTCTACATAGAAAGATGTGTGTGTTGAAGGCTGCTTAATAAACACATTTGCCTAATGTCTGTCCCTTCAGCTAATTAGTGGCAGCTGTCTTGTGTACGCTTAATTTGTTTTCTGAATAATTTCCTCTAAGGTCCATTGTACAGCTAATTATTCATAATCCACTAAAGCTGAATGCCTGTCTGTTTTTAAGGGTGTGAAGCTGAATAAACATTACTTCCACTTGTTTTCATGTGTTTGAACAAACATATTTCAAAAGTACAACGATGTGTCAAAATATAGTTCAGAATGTAATGAACAGATTAATAAAACATCATAATTATGACGTTTATGATTATTATTATGGTTAATATTATAATATTTTTGTTATCATTATTATCATTATAGCTCCTCACCCCCGAACAACTGTACTTTTATTTGAGTAGAGTTTGATTTTCATAATCTGTTTCAGAAAACGGTATCATCCAGAGTATTTACTGACAAGCCAGATCTTAGACAGTAGTGATAAAGAACAGACAGTAGCTTTGTTCAGTGCCAGTGTAGTTTCAGTCAAAGATATTACATTTATTCTTCAGAGGTAACTGCTAATATTTCCCCTGTTTTTCCAGTCATAGTTTATAACCTAGTTTTAAACTATCAAGGGTTATACTGTAGCTGTCGAAAATCATGTCTGGAATATAACACTGCGTAAATATTGTATGCCTTCTTGCATTATCAATGTTTAATTTTATTTCCAGCGTGGGTCTTACTCAGCAAGGCGAGGTGCCTCTTTGCAGTAGAGATGTTTTTACATCAGTTGAGTTTACAGATGGAGTACAAGTCCTTTGTTCTGTCTGATGCAGGGCTTGAGCAGTTTAGAGTCACCTGTTTTGCCCGCAGTCGAGTCACCTGTTTGGCCCGCAGTCGAGTCACCTGTTTGGCCCACAGTCGAGTCACCTGTTTGGCCCACAGTCGAGTCACCTGTTTGGCCCGCAGTCGAGTCACCTGTTTGGCCCGCAGTCGAGTCACCTGTTTGGCCCACAGTCGAGTCACCTGTTTGGCCCACAGTCGAGTCACCTGTTTTGCCCACAGTCGAGTCACATGTTTGGCCCGCAGTCGAGTCACCTGTTTGGCCCACAGTCGAGTCACCTGTTTTGCCCACAGTCGAGTCACCTGTTTGGCCCGCAGTCGAGTCGCCTGTTTGGCCCGCAGTCGAGTCACCTGTTTGGTCCACAGTCGAGTCACCTGTTTGGCCCACAGTAGAAGCACCTGTTTGGCCCACAGTCGAGTCACCTGTTTGGCCCACAGTAGAGTCACCTGTTTGGTCCACAGTAGAGTCACCTGTTTGGTCCACAGTAGAGTCACCTGTTTGGTCCACAGTAGAAGCACCTGTTTGGTCCACAGTAGAAGCACAAGCATGGTCCACAGTATTCCACGCAGGTGAGTAAAATCAGGCACTGCCATGTCATGCTCCTTCAGTACCTGCCTCACTGCTGGTGAAGTATGTTCCCATCAGTCTGAATGTCTTCATAGTCCCATAATTATTATTATTATGACCAAAGAGCTTTTAGCCATAATAATTATGACCAAAGAGCTTTTACATGTAATAATTATGACCAAAAAGCTTTTAAGCATAATAATTATGACCAATAAACTTTTATCCGTAATAATTATGACCAATAAACTTTTATCCATAATAAGTATGACCAATGAGCTTTTAGCCATCATAACTATGGAAAGCATTTTAGCTGTTGCAGGTGTGTTTTTGGAACGAGGAACCAGGAATGTCTCTGTTTACAAATGGAAGAAAAATCTTGAATAGAATAATCCTGAATCCTGAATGCAGAGGATTCCCAAACTGCAGGCTTGTGGGAAACGTGTGGGCGCAGCTTATCGTCAGTGTGACACAGCGCATAAGGTGCAGAGGTTGCGGGTTCAATTCTCGGCTGAGGAAAATAATTCCTTCTTTTTTTTTTTGTTTCGGTGGAACAGATACTTCATTCAAACGCGTCAGAAAAAAAACATGCATCCAGGAATGAAAGCTTCACCATCCATTTCCCTCTCCTGGACCCAGGGTTACACCCTCATTTACCACTATAATTACAGCAGAGACTCATTCTGTTACTCTGAGAGCAGCGGGTCATAATTACTTTAAGCCTTGCGTCTGCGTGCATTTACATCGCTAGATATTTCCAGAATTGAACCTCTGAGAGTTAAGTGCTTGGTAATCCATTGTTGGTTGAAGGGGTCTGGTTGCTGTGGCCCTGTTGCTATGGGAACTAGGTTAGGTTTGAGATGCGTGTGTGTTTATATATATATATATATATATATATATGTGTGTGTGTGTGTGTGTGTGTGTGTGTGTGTGTGTGTGTGTGTGTGTGTGTGTGTGTGTTGTCCCCTCAGCTGAAGTGCTTACAGGGGTCCCCAAATGCAGCAGGGGGGCATCCAATCTTGAAAGATGCCTCACTTTAAACTCACTTAACAAGCTTCTTTACTGGCTTTCTCACCCGAGCCGAAAGGTTTTTTTATATGGTGAAACAAATAAGTCTTCAGGGATTGCCACCTTAGAATTAGGGTGAACATTTTTAACTTTCCTCGTAATGAGCAAAATGTGCTCACAATCAGGAAATCATAATTAGCTGAGGGGTTTTTCTGCTTCTTGTTTAAAAGCAGGACGGCAGGCTGTGTGTAATTGTAGTCCGTTGGGGGTTGCACTGGACACCAACGAGACTACAGAACGTTTCATCTCACAAAGGCGGCTGTTTGCGAATCAGTCAATAGGTTGATAAATACCTCAGTGAAAACGAGCATTAAAGGCGCAAGCTTTGGACACGACTCATTAAGTGACGTTGCGGGGGGGGGGGGGGGGGCGGGGGGCGTAGCGGGGGGCGGGGGGGGGTAAACGTGTGACTCACAGCTGAGGCTCTAAACAGGGGGATTCCTGGCTGCGCTGCTCGTTCGTCAGTGTCTGACCCTCTAACCGACCGAGACCGTATTTCCTGTTCTGCACAGAACAGAAGCGGCCGAACTGTAAATCCCACCTGCCTGTAGAACCTTGTACAATTACGCAGCGGCAGTCCCGTTATTGACAGGTGGTGACTAACCAATCGGAACCCATTAAAGGTGAGCTTCCCCTCGTGGTTTCAGGTGCGCGGTGCAAAGCCGCTGCTGGGTCCGTGGGCAGAGGGCCATTCGCTTAATGCTGCCTTTGGTTCGTGTGTGTGTGTGTGTGTGTGTGCGTGTGCGTGCGTGCGTGCGTGCGTGCGTGCGTGCGTGCGTGCGTGCGTGTGGAAACAAAACGGTAACTTTATTAATGCAGTTATGTAATTTACACTCCACTCCAGAAACTCAGGCTCATTTCATGGGTTTTAGCAGCAGCCAATAAGAGCTCTAATAAAATCTTCACCTGTAAGCCTCAGTATGCACTTACATACTGTAAGCCTCAGTATGCACTTACATACTGTAAGCCTCAGTATGCACTTACATACTGTACGCCTCAGTAAGCATTTACATACTGTAAGCCTCAGTATGCATTTACATACTGTAAGCCTCAGTATGTATTTACATACTGTAAGCCTCAGTATGCATTTACATACTGTAAGCCTCAGTATGCATTTACATACTGTAAGCCTCAGTAAGCATTTACATACTGTAAGCCTCAGTATGCATTTACATACTGTAAGCCTCAGTATGCAATTATATACTGTAAGCCTCAATCTGTATTTACATACTGTAAACCTCAATCTGTACTTACATACTGTAAGCCTCAATCTGTACTTACATACTGTAAGCCTCAGTATGCATTTATATACTGTAAGGCTCAATCTGTACTTATATACTGTAAACCTCAATCTGCATTTGCATACTGTAAGCCTCAGTATGCATTTATATACTGTACGCCTCAGTCTGCACTTATATACTGTAAGCCTCAGTATGCATTTATATACTGTAAGCCTCAGTCTGCACTTATATACTGTAAGCCTCAATCTGCATTTACATACTGTAAGCCTCAGTATGCATTTATATACTGCAAGCCTCAATCTGCATTTACATACTCTAAGCCTCAATATGCATTTACATACTGTAAGTCTCAGTATGCATTTACATACTGTAAGCCTCAATCTGCACTTACATACTGTAAACCTCAATCTGCGTTTACATACTGTAAGCCTCAATATGCATTTACATACTGTAAGCCTCAATCTGCGTTTACATACTGTGACCCTCAATCTGCATTTACATACTGTAAACCTCAATCTGCATTTACATACTGTAAGCCTCAATATGCATTTACATACTGTAAACCTCAATCTGCACTTACATACTGTAAGCCTCAATATGCATTTACATACTGTAAACCTCAATCTGCTTTACATACTGTAAACCTCAATCTGCACTTACATACTGTAAACCTCAATCTGCATTTACATACTGTAAGCCTCAATATGCATTTACATACTGTAAACCTCAATCTGCACTTACATACTGTAAGCCTCAATATGCATTTACATACTGTAAACCTCAATCTGCATTTACATACTGTAAACCTCAATCTGCACTTACATACTGTAAACCTCAATCTGCATTTACATACTGTAAACCTCAATCTGCGCTTACATACTGTAAATCTCAATCTGCATTTACATACTGTGAACCTCAATCTGCATTTACATACTGTAAATCTCAATCTGCATTTACATACTGTAAACCTTAATCTGCATTTACATAATGTAAGCCTCAATATGCACTTACATACTGTAAACGTTAATCTGCATTTACATACTGTAAACCTTAATCTGCATTTACATACTGTAAACCTTAATCTGCATTTACATACTGTAAACCTCAATATGTATTTACATACTGTATGCCTCAATCTGCATTTGCATACTGTAAGCCTCAATCTGCATTTACATACTGTAAACCTCAATATGCATTTACATTTACATACTGTAAATCTCAATCTGCATTTACATACTGTGAACCTCAATCTGCATTTACATACTGTAAATCTCAATCTGCATTTACATACTGTAAACCTTAATCTGCATTTACATAATGTAAGCCTCAATATGCATTTACATACTGTAAGCCTCAATCTGCACTTACATACTGTAAAACTCAATCTGCATTTACATACTGTAAACCTCAATCTGCATTTACATACTGTAAACCTTAATCTGCATTTACATACTGTAAACCTCAATCTGCATTTACATACTGTGAACCTCAATCTGCATTTACATACTGTGAACCTCAGTCTGCATTTACATACTGTAAGCCTCAATATGCATTTACATACTGTGAGCCTCAATCTGCATTTACATACTGTAAACCTCAATATGCATTTACATACTGTAAGCCTCAATCTGCATTTACATTTACATACTGTAAATCTCAATCTGCATTTACATACTGTAAACCTTAATCTGCATTTACATACTGTAAACCTAAATCTGCATTTACATACTGTGAACCTCAATCTGCATTTACATACTGTGAACCTCAGTCTGCATTTACATACTGTAAACCTCAATATGCATTTACATACTGTAAATCTCAATCTGCATTTACATACTGTAAGCCTCAATCTGCATTTACATACTGTAAACCTCAATCTGCATTTACATACTGTAAGCCTCAATCTGCACTTACATACTGTAAAACTCAATCTGCATTTACATACTGTGAACCTCAATCTGCATTTACATACTGTGAACCTCAATCTGCATTTACATACTGTAAGCCTCAATATGCATTTACATACTGTAAGCTTCAATCTGCATTTACATACTGTAAGCCTCAATCTGCATTTACATACTGTGAACCTCAAACTGCATTTAAGCACTGTAAATCTCAATCTGCATTTACATACTGTAAACCTCAATCTGCATTTACATACTGTAAACCTCAATCTGCATTTACATACTGTAAACCTTAATCTGCATTTACATACTGTAAACCTCAATCTGCATTTACATACTGTAAACCTCAATCTGCATTTACATACTGTGAGCCTCAGTATGCATTTATATACTGCAAGCCTCAATCTGCATTTACATACTCTAAGCCTCAATATGCATTTACATACTGTAAGCCTCAGTATGCATTTACATACTGTAAGCCTCAATCTGCACTTACATACTGTAAACCTCAATCTGCGTTTACATACTGTAAGCCTCAATATGCATTTACATACTGTAAGCCTCAATCTGCGTTTACATACTGTGACCCTCAATCTGCATTTACATACTGTAAACCTCAATCTGCATTTACATACTGTAAGCCTCAGTATGCTTTTACATACTGTAAGCCTCAATCTGCACTTACATACTGTAAGCCTCAGTATGCATTTATATACTGTAAGCCTCAGTATGCATTTATATACTGTAAGCCTCAATCTGTATTTACATACTGTAAACCTCTGTTTACATACTGTAAAGCAGATTGAGACTTTTAATAAATGGCCCTGTTTGAAAAGTCATGTAACTGATGTGCTGTTTATTTACAGCAGACGGGCATATTTGATTGCCCCTGTGTGCAGATGCACGGGCTTGGAAATGATGAACATGGTGTAAAAATTAATAACTAAATAGAAATGTCCATAATTTACACTTCAACTGGAACCGCAAGCCTGATGGCAGAGGTTTTCAAACACACATCATCGCAGTCACCATAACATAAAATTATCTGGTTCACTTTTTACATCTGTTTTATGTTTAAAATGTATTTTCTTAATTATTAAAAATGATCCAGCTAGTTGTATCCGCTCTACGGGTGCCCCTGGCCGAAGTCCTATTTGGCCCCTGCTGTAGTCTGGGTCTTATTGGGCCCACAACACATAACATTACCGATGCAACATTCTGCTGTGACATCCTGACAGCCTGCATTCATTGCATCAATCAACGACACTTGGTCATAGGGACCGGTGATCATATACTTTCCATCTCCAGGCTGAGAAGAACTCCTCAATGGGGTTCAGAAATGGAGAATAGGGGAGCAGGAACTCCATAATGATGCCATGCTGCAAACCACTCTCTTACAGAGCGGAGTGGTGGAATGCAACATTGAGTTTGAGTTAATTTTCTTTTCTCGAACAATCTACCATATAAAATTACAATAAAAAGGATAAAACGCAAAACAAACAGTTAAATCTAACAAACTTCATCAAAAAAGCAAAACAAATGATGAGTTCGAGAAGGAGCAGAAGGAAGCAAATGCTTATCTAGTCCTGCCCCTTCCTCACAATATCATAACATATAACATAAAAAATCTCTTACAAACCTAAAATAAAAATTAAATAATAAAAAAAAAACAAAGCATCAAAAAAGAAAAGAAAAAAATCAAAACATTTCTAATTACAAAGATTGGCAGGTCTGTAGCCACCAGATCTCTCTCCTGGGGTGGTAGACATCTG
>CM056380.1:108959811-108987428 GCA_029718625.1 Synaphobranchus kaupii
GGGGGGGGTGTGGGTGTTGGTGGGGGGGTGCGGGTGTTGGTGGGGGGGGGTGCGGGTGTTGGTGGGGGGGGGTGTGGGGTGTTGGTGGGGGGGGGTGCGGGTGTTGGTGGGGGGGGGTGCGGGTGTTGGTGGGGGGGGTGCGGGTGTTGGTGGGGGGGGGGTGTGGGTGTTGGTGGGGGGGGGTGCGGGTGTTGGTGAGGGGGGGTGAGGGTGTTGGTGGGGGGGGGGTGTGGGTGTTGGTGGGGGGGGGTGTGGGTGTTGGTGGGGGGGGGTGCGGGTGTTGGTGAGGGGGGGGTGCGGGTGTTGGTGGGGGGGTGCGGGTGTTGGTGGGGGGGGGTGCGGGTGTTGGTGGGGGGGGGGTGCGGGTGTTGGTGGGGGGGGGGGTGCGGGTGTTGGTGGGGGGGGGTGCGGGTGTTGGTGGGGGGGGTGCGGGTGTTGGTGGGGGGGGGTGCGGGTGTTGGTGGGGGGGGGGTGCGGGTGTTGGTGGGGGGGGGGGGTGCGGGTGTTGGTGGGGGGGGGTGCGGGGTGTTGGTGGGGGGGTGCGGGTGTTGGTGGGGGGGGTGCGGGTGTTGGTGGGGGGGTGCGGGTGTTGGTGGGGGGGGGGTGTGGGTGTTGGTGGGGGGGGTGCGGGTGTTGGTGGGGGGGGGGGTGCGGGTGTTGGTGGGGGGGGTGTGGGTGTTGGTGGGGGGGGGTGCGGGTGTTGGTGGGGGGGGTGCGGGTGTTGGTGGGGGGGGGTGTGGGTGTTGGTGGGGGGGGGGGGTGCGGGTGTTGGTGGGGGGGGTGCGGGTGTTGGTGGGGGGGGGGTGTGGGTGTTGGTGGGGGGGGGTGCGGGTGTTGGTGGGGGGGGGGGTGCGGGTGTTGGTGGGGGGGTGCGGGTGTTGGTGGGGGGGGGTGCGGGTGTTGGTGGGGGGGGGTGTGGGTGTTGGTGGGGGGGGGTGTGGGTGTTGGTGGGGGGGGGTGCGGGTGTTGGTGAGGGGGGGTGCGGGTGTTGGTGGGGGGGTGCGGGTGTTGGTGGGGGGGGGTGCGGGTGTTGGTGGGGGGGGGTGCGGGTGTTGGTGGGGGGGGGTGCGGGTGTTGGTGGGGGGGGGGTGCGGGTGTTGGTGGGGGGGTGCGGGTGTTGGTGGGGGGGTGCGGGTGTTGGTGGGGGGGGTGCGGGTGTTGGTGGGGGGGGGTGCGGGTGTTGGTGGGGGGGGGGTGCGGGTGTTGGTGGGGGGGGGGTGCGGGTGTTGGTGGGGGGGGTGCGGGTGTTGGTGGGGGGGTGCGGGTGTTGGTGGGGGGGGGTGCGGGTGTTGGTGGGGGGGGGTGCGGGTGTTGGTGGGGGGGGGTGCGGGTGTTGGTGGGGGGGGGGTGTGGGTGTTGGTGGGGGGGGGGGGGTGCGGGTGTTGGTGGGGGGGGGTGCGGGTGTTGGTGGGGGGGTGCGGGTGTTGGTGGGGGGGGGGAGGGTGTTGGTGGGGGGGGGGTGCGGGTGTTGGTGGGGGGGGGGAGGGTGTTGGTGGGGGGGGGTGCGGGTGTTGGTGGGGGGGGGTGTGGGTGTTGGTGGGGGGGGTGCGGGTGTTGGTGGGGGGGGGAGGGTGTGGTGTGGGGGGGGGGGTGCAGGTGTTGGTGGGGGGGGTGTGGGTGTTGGTGGGGGGGGTGCGGGTGTTGGTGGGGGGGTGCGGGTGTTGGTGAGGGGGGGTGCGGGTGTTGGTGGGGGGGGGGGGTGTGGGTGTTGGTGGGGGGGGGGTGTGGGTGTTGGTGGGGGGGGTGTGGGTGTTGGTGGGGGGGTGCGGGTGTTGGTGGGGGGGGGTGTGGGTGTTGGTGGGGGGGGGTGTGGGTGTTGGTGGGGGGGGGGTGCGGGTGTTGGTGAGGGGGGGTGCGGGTGTTGGTGGGGGGGTGCGGGTGTTGGTGGGGGGGGGTGCGGGTGTTGGTGGGGGGGGGGTGCGGGGTGTTGGTGGGGGGGGGGTGCGGGTGTTGGTGGGGGGGGGTGCGGGTGTTGGTGGGGGGGTGCGGGTGTTGGTGGGGGGGTGCGGGTGTTGGTGGGGGGGGTGCGGGTGTTGGTGGGGGGGGGTGCGGGTGTTGGTGGGGGGGGGTGCGGGTGTTGTGGGGGGGGGTGGGTGTTGGTGGGGGGGGGGGGGGTGTTGGTGGGGGGGGGTGTGGGTGTTGGTGGGGGGGGTGCGGGTGTTGGTGGGGGGGGGTGTGGGTGTTGGTGGGGGGGGTGTGGGTGTTGGTGGGGGGGTGTGGGTGTTGGTGGGGGGGGGTGCGGGTGTTGGTGGGGGGGGGTGTGGGTGTTGGTGGGGGGGTGTGGGTGTTGGTGGGGGGGGTGTGGGTGTTGGTGGGGGGGTGCGGGTGTTGGTGGGGGGGGTGTGGGTGTTGGTGGGGGGGGTGTGGGTGTTGGTGGGGGGGTGTGGGTGTTGGTGGGGGGGGGTGCGGGTGTTGGTGGGGGGGGGTGTGGGTGTTGGTGGGGGGGTGTGGGTGTTGGTGGGGGGGGTGCGGGTGTTGGTGGGGGGGGAGGGTGTTGGTGAGGGGGGGTGTGGGTGTTGGTGGGGGGGTGTGGGTGTTGGTGGGGGGGGTGTGGGTGTTGGTGGGGGGGGGTGTGGGTGTTGGTGGGGGGGGAGGGTGTTGGTGAGGGGGGGTGTGGGTGTTGGTGAGGGGGGGTGTGGGTGTGGGTGTTGGTGGGGGGGTGCGGGTGTTGGTGGGGGGGGTGCGGGTGTTGGTGGGGGGGGTGAGGGTGTTGGTGGGGGGGGGAGGGGGTGTAATTAGGCCGGATCACAAGCGTTTTAGTGCGGCTGTGGTGCGTCAATAACCCACTAATCTCCACCCTCCCTCCCACACACAGGGCATGTGCCCTGGATCAGGGCCCAAAGAGCTGAGACACACACACACACACACGTACACACACTCACACACACTTAAACACACACACGCTCACACACACGCTTACACACTTGAACAGACTTACATACACACACACGTACACACGCTCGCTCACACTTACACACACACAGACACACACATACATACACACGCTCGCTCACACACTTACACACTTGAACACTTACACACACACAGTCACATGCATCTGGGGTTCCCAAACCTTCTAGGTTAATGACTCTGCCCTAATAACCCGACCTTAATGAGAGTACATTTTCTCTGACCCCCAAATGTAGCCCATATGTTCGGTGACATTTATCAAAATATCAAATCAAATTTAATATTGGCAGATACCGTGCCAACGATGCAGTGTTGGACTCTAGTGCACGATCCATCCCTCATTCAGTTATTACACAGGGTAAAATAAACAAGACTGTACAGCCCCAGAGATCTGAGCCAAAGCGGAGGAGAGTCTACAGAGAGACTGCACAGAGACTTTCAGGAGACAGTAGGGAGACTACAGGGAGACTGTATGGAGACTACTGCTCCGCCCATTTTGGGGTTTGTGACGTGAAGCCTCACTTTTCCCCAGTTCTCTCTACATCACGAGGGTCCCGCCAAACTGCTGGATTGTGTCTAAGATAACACGTCATTCACAGCAGTGAGACAGACCTGTTCTGCCGGGCCATATCCTTTCCAAAATTTGACCACAGAAAATGGCAACATGCAGTTTTCGCTCTTTCGCTTTTTACCAAGATATACAGAATAACTTAAGTTTAGAAAGAGAAAATGAGGTATGGGCCTAGGTTACTGCCAGTATTTTTCATTATGGTATGTCAACGGAACAGACAGACAAGTGGCCAAACAGTGGATAGGTACTGGAGAGGACTGCAGGAAATTGAAAACCAGACACAAAATGGCCTTCAAACATGTCCCAACAATAAAACAAAAACCAGACACAAAATTGTTTTAAATATAATCTAATTTGGGCTTTAGTAATCTCGCGGTAACCCACAATGAAGTAGCTACTCATTTAGTTTTTTCATTAACTCACACGAGTGGCTCAAGGCCAACAGAATTGGACTCAGGAAATACTGATGTCGCAACAACATTTCATACAATCTATTGTGCATGCGAATTGAAGATTCGCTGACGAGGGAAGAAAAACTAACTAGAAACGTGTCAAGTTTCCATATCCTTTCTTGTTGATAGGAAATAGGAATAAACAAAATGCGTCTCCGCGATAGTGAGTAACTTCAGAATTAAGGAAATGCATCGCGCTGTTCGGAGACATTCAAACAAACACAAACGGACGGGGACATTCTGCCTAACGGAAGTTAGATAGGCGTTTCAGTTCCCACATCAAACACTGACATAAACTGGTTCATTTTAGTGTAGTTAAATTATACCGGCGAAAATAAACCAAAATTGCTGGTAAAGCAAAATTAATTATTTGTTATGCCAGTGATAGGCTACTCAGAGCATCTTTACTCAAGCACAAAAAGACAGAAATAAGAGGCATTAAAGGGTAGATTTTATTTTTCGACTTGGACCTATTTTAGGATCTATTCCCACCATGCTGGAGTGGCTTTCCCAAAGCAAGTCGTAGTGAAAAGTATGTCGTGAAACGTGTCGTGAAGATATACTTGCCGTTCACGACGCTTTCCAAGTGCTAGTAACCCATTATATATACTCTAAGCTCGTAACTCAAAGAGATCGTGAAATGTGTCGTGATAATAATTGATAAAATGATAATAATTTTTTTCACATCTTTCTTTATCGAGTCCAATGGGGCATATTTAGATAGGCTACAAGTTCAATTAAACTCAAACAAGCTCAGTTTATCTAAACCTCGTATTTGGAAGTGAATGTTGAAATGTATTCGCCCAAATGAAAATTAAAATATAGGCCATTCCTTTGCATGCTTTTTGAACTTGCAGAAATCAGTGTAAATGATTTTCTAACTCACTGAAATGCAAATCAGTGATTTATAGGTTAAGTTATATGTTAGGGGAGAAGAATGGGCTATCCTTGATTTCTCTTGTTTGCTTCACCAATAGCCTACAGACACAGACCACTGGAGGTAGCCTAATGACTCCAAAGTATAGCCTATATTTTCAAAATGATATCCTCTTGTGATAACCAGTTGGTACAACACCTCGCATTAACATATGGCAACTTTGGCACCAGAATTGGCTAATTTCAGAGTAATTTCCATTCTTTAGCTTGCAGCGAGTTACCGGCGACACTGAAATACAGAATTGAACCCTGACAGTTTAAACCTAACGTAGGCTAGCTACCACTGCTGGTGTTATCAGTGTGTGAAGCTTAACGTGATTAAACGCGTGGCGTTCATTTTCCTATTTTTTTGTAGAAATTAACGAGATCGTTGAAGGTACATTTTAGTGAAACTGCAACAATTAATACAGGCCACCAACACTGCGCAGTTGATGTATTTTTATAGCCGTGTTAATTAGCTTTACCGTAATAATGTAGCCTAGCCTACGTCAGCGCTTTACTCGCTCTCGAGCTTCTGATAACGGCCAGTCGGCACCTGCTATTGATTTATGAGTGACTGACAGCTCGCCATAACTTTTTACCTTTATCTTAGTTGAAGACTTGTTATCAAGAATGAACCACGGGGTGAAGTGCTTCACAGTAGTTCACTTTTTTTCAAGCAACGGGTTCTCACAAGAACGTCTTTTCTTACACAAATGAGCCTATATCTTTGACTGAATGCTTCTCTCGGCTGATTTGGCCGTCTGCACATATAAACTCATAGGCTACATCACAGCCTACTAATGCATGCCAGCCTTCCGTGCTTGGGAAACGGCAGAAAGTGTAGGCTTTGTTGAGAAAGTATCACATATAGTTCCCCTAAAAGGCTGTCAGCGCGTTTGACTTAAAACAAAACTACAAAGGAACAGGTAAGCCTTCCAAACCTTGTTGAAGTGTCGGAAAGCAATGAATTCACATCAGTGTCCAATATCTGTGGTAGCGTGCTGCTGAGGGGTCGTAGGCATAGCCCGCACTATAGGAAACGCTGGTCGCCCCCTTATCGTGTTCCGTGTTTACACTTCAGATTTACCAGACCCATGTCTGAAAGGGGCATCGCGTTATACAGCACGTAGCCTACATCAACCAAGTCTCCACACTTTGCACCAGGGTGATTGATTTCTGGCTAACTTAGAGCATCTGAGTCTGTGAACCCAAAACTAAAATGTAAACAAGTGAGACTTGTACGTCGCTCTGAATGATTGCATGACCGTTCGGTTTTAATAGGAATTTCCATGTTGCTCCCCCTCCACACACACACACACACACACACACACAAACATGTCAATAGGCGCAAACATTCATGTCGATACAAATAGTCCGCAATTGGGTAATTCGGTTTCAGTGTGGGACTTTTCGGTGTGTCATAAATCATAAATCCATGAACAGATTTATAACCATAAATCCACGAGAGAGAGAGAGAGAGAGAGAGAGAGAGAGAGAGAGAGAGAGAGAGAGAGAGAGAGAGAGAGAGTATCCACCGTGGTTCACCGAGCAAATCAGCAAGTTTACTACACGGGGGTGCTGCAATATTTAGAGAGAAGTCGGTCAGACTGGCGCTTATGACTCCTTAACATAGGCAAATATGATGGGTCTTTAGCTATACAAGGGACGAAACTGGGACCTACACTGGGCGCTTCGGCGATGCTGCCAGTCTCTCTGCGTCAGCCCGCTGAAACGCGCCTTGAGATTCCTCCCCTGCAGCATGCACGAGGGGCTCGCGGAGTACAGATCCAGCATCTGTCCCGTGCTCACAGCAAGAACATCCATACAATCAAACATGATCCCTTTTTTGAGACGGTCTGGAAAAAGGGACTTTCCCCTCCCCTTCCTTTTAGGTCTGTTGGAAAAACGGTCGCAAAAGTGGACTCAACTCCATCAAACTCTTCCCTCGGTTTTGGCACGTGAATCCTCGGTGCTTTCCACGGACTGGAATCATAAATTATGACAGTCGTCGCTTCTAAAAGCTTGCAATTGATCCAAATTCTCATTTGCCATTTTCCATGCAGTCCCAGATGCAGCGAGGTTAGGGGGTGTCAACGATTCACCCCATCCGTAACATCCCGGCGTGTTTATCTTAAGAGGTTTTTGCACGTCCCGTCCCGTACGGTTAACTACACGAAGAGACACAGTCCCGGATCGCTCGCGCTGTATGGAAATATGTTTAAATATTTTATAAATAACACGGTTCGTGTTTTAAAAGCATATCCCTCCTTCAATGACGAATGTGTTATCCAGCCTCCGCGCCGCTCATTTCCTACTAGTTTTGTCAGAAGGAATGAAAGATTGCATTGCCTAATATATGCGAGTGAACTTTCTGTGAACCCTTCACTGGCTGCTAACCTTCAAATGACCCAAAGCGATCTGACATCACGCAGTCCCAGCATTCTCCTACAGCTCAGCAGCGCGTGAGCGCGAGCGAGGCGAGCAAGAGTATCGCAGTAGCCTAAGCGCGCTCTTCTTTTACCCGGCACGTTTTCTCCTTTAAAAAACGCAACCCAACTGTACTACATTTTTTGGAAACATGTTTAGCAGTGTATGAATATGTTAGTTGTTTTTTTTCGGTCGCTCCACTCTCAGTGTTAGTTCGCTAGCAAATAACGCAATTACTCTTGTGCATGGAAACTGAGGTAAACTGGCAACAAAATCGATTAATATAGCCTCTTAACATAAATATCTTGATTTCATTAAGCTAATGTAGAAATCTTTGCCTATACAATTAAGCTACAGCCGTTATAGCCAATTACAAACTTAACAAATAAAGCTAACCCATTATAGGCTACAGGCACTAATGCATGTTTTGAAACTCACAAGTAAATGAGTAAATTACATGTTTTAGTCCGTGGACACAACACGTAGGTTACTAAATCCCCCTTAAGTAAAACTGACGTGGCTTTTTAATTGTATATATGTTTTTATATACGGGCCGTTTAAAAGTCTTGAAGCAGTATGAAGAGTTATTTTCTTTTGTTTGCGCATGCACAAACATAACAGTGCCAAGCTTGCCTTTGCCGCCCAATGTGTATTAGTCATTTTATGGGGACTGCCCGTGCCTGACGAAACGACAACAGTTTGTACCAGACAGTTCATGGAAAGGCTGGTTATATTAAAGGCCGCGTGACAGAACTGACCCCACCCCCGTGTTACCGACTGTGAAATAGCGGCAATTAAAGTGCCAATTATAATCAGAAATACAATTATGATAACATACATTTTGTTCCTTGGTTGATTTCCATAGAATTTAAGCTGCAGTCTGTATGAAAATGCAGAGTCATCTATTTACTTCACGTGTTAGTAATTGTATAAGAGGAGGTGCATGGTACAAGGGTTTTCTGTGAGTTTGTTTTGGTTGGGTTACTTATGTCATTGGAATACTAAGAGTCTGGCTATGTTGAACTTACAGAACTATGAGCCTGACCAGGTTAACCCTACAGTACTATGAGCCTGACCAGGTTAACCTTACAGTACTATGAGCCTGACCAGATTAACCTTACAGTACTATGAGCCTGACCAGGTTAACCTTACAGTACTATGAGCCTGACCAGGTTAACCTTACAGTACTATGAGCATGACCAGGTTAACCTTACAGTACTATGAGCATGACCAGGTTAACCTTACAGTACTATGAGCCTGACCAGGTTAACCCTACAGTACTATGAGCCTGACCAGGTTAACCTTACAGTACTATGAGCATGACCAGGTTAACCTTACAGTACTATGAGCCTGACCAGGTTAACCTTACAGAACTATGAGCCTGACCAGGTTAACCTTACAGTACTATGAGCCTGATCAGGTTAACCTTACAGTACTATGAGCCTGACCAGGTTAACCTTACAGTACTATGAGCATGACCAGGTTAACCTTACAGTACTATGAGCCTGACCAGGTTAACCTTACAGTACTATGAGCCTGACCAGGTTAACCTTACAGTACTATGAGCGTGACCAGGTTAACCAGATTGTGCCAGTGTGCGCTGTGGCTCGCAGTCCAGCAGGGGGCGCTTCATTGGCCTTACATTCTCAGAAAAAAATGGTTCTTTGGCCCGTCTTTGTTGGGGAACCCATTTTAGTTTTCTTATACAACCTTCTATGGTAGGTGTGAAAAGTGTGAAAGCTCCCAGATAGAAACATTTTGCCCAACAATGATGATAATGAGCTAGATGGGGTTCCTCTGTAGAATCCTCTGAGAGTGTAGTGTTACCCAGGGAGGAGGAGGGGGGTGGTTGGCTTGAGGCTTGATAGGACTGTCTTCCTCTCACCTGAAACAGTGTGAGCCAACAGCCCCCCCCCCCCCGCCCCCAAATCAGAAGGCAATGATTGGTTTAATTCAGTGATGTGCTGTAAAGCTGTGGTGGATTTGCCCGTTTTTGGTGTCGGGAATCGTCGTTCTCCCGTCAGTGCCGAAAAGCTGTCGACGCCCTTTCGCTGGTGTCGAGATGCTGATGGCAAAAACTCCACGGGCAAAGTTTTCGGTTTCAGTCAAAATTCAAAAGGTCTGCTTCCTCACTATGCCACATACAGCGAATGGCTTAAATATTGAATATAAATATGCAGTGCTGTCTAGTATTTGGACAGTGACACCAATTTTGTTGTTCTGGCTCTGTACGTCTGCACATTGGATTTGAAATGGAAGAGTGACAATGAAGTTAAAGTGCAGACTTTCAGCTTTAATTTGTTCCAGTGTGTGGATGGGCCCCACAGTCTGGTATCTGTTAAGGCTCTGTTCCAGTGTGTGGATGGGCCCCATGGTCTGGTATCTGTTAAGGCACTGTTCCAGTGTGTGGATGGGCCCCACAGTCTGGTATCTGTTAAGGCTCTGTTCCAGTGTGTGGATGGGCCCCACAGTCTGGTATATGTTAAGGCACTGTTCTAGTGTGTGGATGGGGCCCACAGTCTGGTATCTGTTAAGGCTCTGTTCTAGTGTGTGGATGGGCCCCATGGTCTAGTATCTGTTAAGGCTCTGTTCCAGTGTGTGGATGGGCCCCACAGTCTGGTATCTGTTAAGGCTCTGTTCTAGTGTGTGGATGGGCCCCATGGTCTAGTATCTGTTAAGGCTCTGTTCCAGTGTGTGGATGGGCCCCACAGTCTGGTATCTGTTAAGGCTCTGTTCCAGTGTGTGGATGGGCCCCACAGTCTGGTATATGTTAAGGCTCTGTTCCAGTGTGTGGATGGGCCCCATGGTCTGGTATCTGTAAGGCACTGTTCCAGTGTGTGAATGGGCCCCACAGTCTGGTATCTGTTAAGGCTCTGTTCTAGTGTGTGGATGGGGCCCACAGTCTGGTATCTGTTAAGGCTCTGTTCTAGTGTGTGGATGGGCCCCATGGTCTGGTATCTGTAAGGCACTGTTCCAGTGTGTGAATGGGCCCCACAGTCTGGTATCTGTTAAGGCTCTGTTCTAGTGTGTGGATGGGCCCCATGGTCTGGTATCTGTAAGGCACTGTTCCAGTGTGTGGATGGGCTCCACAGTCTGGTATCTGTTAAGGCTCTGTTCCAGTGTGTGGATGGGCCCCACAGTCTGGTATCTGTAAGGCTCTGTTCCAGTGTGTGTATGGGCCCCACAGTCTGGTATCTGTTAAGGCTCTGTTCTAGTGTGTGGATGGGCCCCATAGTCTGGTATCTGTTAAGGCTCTGTTCCAGTGTGTGGATGGGCCCCACAGTCTGGTATCTGTTAAGGCTCTGTTCCAGTGTGTGGATGGGCCCCACAGTCTGGTATCTGTAAGGCACTGTTCCAGTGTGTGGATGGGCCCCACAGTCTGGTATCTGTTAAGGCTCTGTTCTAGTGTGTGGATGGGCCCCATGGTCTGGTATCTGTTAAGGCACTGTTCCAGTGTGTGGATGGGCTCCACAGTCTGGTATCTGTTAAGGCTCTGTTCCAGTGTGTGGAGTTTTGTCTTTTTACTTTTCTTGGTTCCTTCTGGACTTTTGTTTTCTTTTCTTTCCCTCATTTTCTTTTTCTCTCGTTTTTTCTAGTACATAAAGAAATGATTTTCTCTTTTGAAAATTCCCTCTAATTCTTTAAAATTAATTTTCCTTGTTCTTACATTTTTTTTGCTTGTTCTTTCTTTCAGCTCATTTTCGACATTCCTTCTCTCCTTCGTTCTTTCTCTCGCTCTCTCTCTCTCTCTCTCTTTCACTCCCTCTTTTTATATCCTTCATGGTTGATGACTTTATTTTCTTTTTCTTTTGTGGGTTTTTTTGGTTGTTGTTGTACAGGACCTGAGGTGGTGAGAGCTATAATGGAAATAAGGGGAAGGGTGTCACAGGAAGACCGCAGGAAACATATTTGCTGTTGACGGGCTCGGTCGGCAGTTTGGGGACTAGGCCCCGCCCCCTTTCCCACTGTGTGAAGAGGCCGTTCTCTCAGCCCAGCGGAGGAAAAAGAACAATCATTTCCATTTCTGCTTCTTTGTCTCCCTCGCATTTTAAAGTATGACGCGCCCTTTTTCTCCACAATAGCGCAGTCACGATCAAACAAAACTCTCGGCTGAACTTCTCATGTTGGCTACGTGGAACTCCTTATTGGGAGAGGGGCATGTATTGCATCAGATACGCAGCGCTTTTTAATTAAAAATTTAATTCATAAAATTTTATGAAGTTGGGGACAGTTTGCATGTCGGATCTTTAATCTGATTGGTTGTCCCGCTTTGGCAGAGCCGGAGGGTTGCATGGGGCCCCTGGCTGTAATTCAAACAGGGGCCCCTGGCTGTAATTCAAACAGGGGCCCCTGGCTGTAATTCAAACAGGGGCCCTTCCATCAAAATGATTACTAGTGTAAGTAAACTATTGAATTGAATTGTAATTATATTTGAACTAACATGGCATATTGGCTGACAGTACATTTGTTGAAAGGAATGAGCATAAAAAGTGTTTCTTTCATCCCGGCTCTTCCTACATGTCGATTTTCAGGCATTCAGGCAAACTTTTGCACACTGTAGCATCAAATAAGATCTCAGTACAAGGTCTAGTTATCCCACACACACCGCTTTGCTGACAGTCAACATCCCTCCCTCCTCATCTGGTCTATCTAGGTATGACATTTATTTTACACACAAACAATTGTTTTTTTCTGTTAGCTAATTTTGGGGGCCCCCAATATTTAGGGCTTCAGCCCAGTCAGTCCCCCCCCCCCCTTAATTTGCCACTGCGCTTCGGGGGTCGAAGGTCGATGTTGCCGGACTCGCCGCCCGAAAAATTATCTTCTTGTCGGAGGCGGCGTGGCTTCACCGTTGGGCATATATTGCACATATATTGCACAGGGTGCCTTCGGGTCTCACTTGTGCCGCACAACTTGTGTCATTTTCTGTCTCTTTAGGCAGTTATTGCCAGTGGCGGTGTTATACCACAAAGTGAACGTACTTGCTAAAAATTTTATTTAATGGTTTTTCGCTGACACAGAGAGATATTATTGGGTGTTATGCGCTCACATGAGGATGTGTTACACACATTGCACAACTGAGATTATTAAGAAATTGACCATATTTAGAGATTGCTTAACAAGCTAACTAAAGTTAGCTAGTAATAGCTAAGATATGGGCATATAGGGTCGATGTGGCTCACTGATGTCAGTCTTTTTGCAATTGAAATTGGCTTATCTACGTTAGCTATCTGGTTAGCTAGCTTGTTGTTTTTTTGACTTGTTGCTTTAGCTTTAGATAGTATGATAGTATGCTAGTATGATAGTATGATAGTATGCTAGTATGATAGTATGATAGTATGCTAGTATGATAGTATGATAGTATGCTAGTATGCTAGTATGATAGTATGCTAGTATGCTAGTATGATAGTATGCTAGTATGATAGTATGCTAGTATGATAGTATGATAGCATGATAGTATGATAGTATGATAGTATGCTAGTATGCTAGTATGCTAGTATGATAGTATGCTAGTATGATAGTATGCTAGTATGCTAGTATGATAGTATGCTAGTATGCTAGTATGATAGTATGATAGTATGCTAGTATGATAGTATGCTAGTATGATAGTATGATAGTATGCTAGTATGATAGTATGATAGTATGCTAGTATGATAGTATGATAGTATGCTAGTATGATAGTATGATAGTATGCTAGTATGCTAGTATGCTAGTATGATAGTATGCTAGTATGATAGTATGATAGTATGCTAGTATGATAGTATGATAGTATGGTACTATGCTAGTATGATAGTATGATAGTATGCTAGTATGATAGTATGCTAGTATGATAGTATGCTAGTATGATAGTATGATAGTATGCTAGTATGATAGTATGCTAGTATGATAGTATGATAGTATGCTAGTATGATAGTATGCTAGTATGCGTGCACTGCAGTCATAAATTATAAACTAGGGTGGAAAAGGAATGCATCCCAAGAAAACTAGCTAGCTAATATATTTAAGTTATCGAAACGGAAGACTGCGAAGATAAGCTAACAATACATATTATTCAGGTCATACCAATGTCCGTAGCTAACGTTAGTTAGCTCGTTAAGCGATTTCTAAATCTTGTCAATTTCTTAATAATCTCAATTGTACAATGTGCTGGTTAGCTAAGATATGCATAGGGGAGCGCAAACCTTGGCCCGCTCACCTCCTCGAGCAAAGCCTTGTGCTCCGTGGCCATAACAGGAACAGATTGCCCAGAATGCCTTGCAGGTTTGGATTGGGAGCACTGAAAGGTCTTCCTGCTCAGGGGTTCATACAAAGAACCCACGCCCCCCCCCCCCAAACACCCACATCATCCCCAACCCCTCCAAACCTTTTTTCGGGGGCAATTTCCTCTCTCTCTCTCGCCCTCTCCCTCTGTCTCTCTCTCTCTTCTGCTCTTCAATCTCTGCCATACTCTCTCAATTTAAATTCTTAATTGGCAGGAGATATTTTACACAAAGACCATTTGACCCCAAGCGTATTGTTTGTAGATATTCTCTCTCTCACTAATCCCCCGAATGAATGCATTTACTTATTATTTTAAGAACATTTTATGAATAATTGATTAAAATAAACAACAGTAAAGCTATAAAAAATAAGTATAGTTTTAACAATAATAACAATTTAAGTTGCTCTCTCCGCTGTTAGGGTACAATATCACATACTGGGCGGCAAGAGGTGCTGTCAGTCCGGGCGTTATGTTTTTAAGTGTAGTCATAACAGAGGTCCTTACAGAGGTCCTTACAGAGAGGGAGATAGAGAGAGAGGGAAAAAGAGAGAGAGAGATAGAGCGGGGAAAAAGAGAGAGAGAGAGACAGGGAAAAAGAAGGGGAGATAGAGTGAGAGGGAAAAAGAGAGGGAGATAGAGAGAGGGAAAAAGAGAGAGGGAGATAGATAGGGGAAAAGAGAGATAGAGAGAAAGATAGAGAGAGGGGAAAAGAGAGGGAGATAGATAGAGAGGGAAAAAGAGAGAGAGATAGACAGGGAAAAAGAAGGGGAGATAGAGTGAGAGGGAAAAAGAGAGGGAGATAGATAGGGGAAAAGAGAGATAGAGAGAAAGATAGAGAGAGAGGGGAAAAGAGAGGGAGATAGATAGAGAGGGAAAAAGAGAGAGAGAGATAGAGCGGGGAAAAAGAGAGAGAGAGAGACAGGGAAAAAGAAGGGGAGATAGAGTGAGAGGGAAAAAGAGAGGGAGATAGAGAGAGGGAAAAAGAGAGAGGGAGATAGATAGGGGAAAAGAGAGATAGAGAGAAAGATAGAGAGAGGGGAAAAGAGAGGGAGATAGATAGAGAGGGAAAAAGAGAGAGAGATAGACAGGGAAAAAGAAGGGGAGATAGAGTGAGAGGGAAAAAGAGAGGGAGATAGAGAGGGGAAAAGAGAGGGAGATAGATAGAGAGGGAAAAAGAGAGAGATATAGAAAAGAGACCATACAGTTGCTGTGACAATTACACAAAGTTTGGCAGTATGTATTTGGTAATATATTATGTATCGTTATATGTTGATGAAATAAAGCATTTAAGTTGAAATTCAGAGTGAGAGAAGTGGAGAGAGGGAGGGAGGGAGGGAGAGAGGGAGAGAGAGAGAGAGGGAGGGAGGGAGGGAGGGAGGGAGGAGGAGGCATGTATATCTGGCATTAGATCGGCCCCCTGGCTATCTCTCGCTCTCTCTCTAAAGGCGTACTTTGGCAGCTGATATTCACGCTAGCGTCCCTGTTCTTCCAGATCGCACGTGTTTTTATGTTGGTTTTTTTCCCACACAGATGAGCGATTCGTGCCCCTGAAGGTCGGGTGTGTGTGTAATTATATGACACAGATGCTGTAAACAATGTGGATCTGATGGGGGTTTCCGCCCTGCCGTGACCCCACGACCCCGAGCACACAGGCCCTTCACTGTTCTCCTGACCGCGACCAATCACGGGAGAGACGGCACAAAGTCAGACCGTCTGTGGGAATGGAGCGCCGGGTTATGAAATGACTCCGCTTCACATGGGCTACCCGCCGTCTACATGACTGCTCCGGCCAAACGCTTTCCTAAGTTTATAGGGTCACGGTTATCTCAAGAACCGGTGTGTGTGTTTGCATATACAGTCAAGCCGGAAAGTCTCCCCACCCCTTTCACCTTCTCCACGTTTTATTACGTTACAGAGTTATACTACAATAGATTGAGTTCATTTTTTGCCTCAAACATCTACACACAATAGCCAATAATGACGAAGTGAAAACAGGTTTTTAGAAAATATGCAATTTTATTTTACTGACAAAAATAGGTTATTTAGGGGTTACATATCTGTACACACCCTTAGCCTAATACTTGGTTGCTGCACCTTTGGCAGCGATTACAGCTTCAAGGCATCTTGGGAAAGAAGCTACGAGCTTGGCACACTTGTTTCTGGACATTTTTGCCCATTCCTCTTGGCATATCCTTGCAAGCTCCATCAGGTTGGATGTGGAGCGTCGGTACACAGCCATTTTCAGCTCTTTCCACAGATGTTCAATTGGATTCAGGTCTGGGCTCTGGCTGGGCCACTCAAGGACATGCACAGACTTTCTCCGAAGCCACTCCTTTGTTCTCTTGGCTGTGTGCTTCGGGTCGTTGTCATGTTGGAAGGTAAACCTTCGCCCCAGTCTGAGGTCCAGAGCGCTCTGGAGCAGGTTTTCTTCAAGGATCTCGGTGTACTTAGCTGCATTCATCTTTCCCTCTATCAGGACTAGTCGCCCCGTTCCCGCTGCTGAAAAACATCCCCACATCATGATGCTGCCACCGCCATGCTTCACTGTAGGGATGGTATTAGCCAGGTGATGAGCGGTGCCTGGTTTCCTCCAGATGTGACGCTTGATATTCAGGCCAAAAAGTTCCATTTTGGTTTCATCAGACCAGAGAATCTTGATTCTCATGGTTTGAGAGTCCTCTAGGTGCCTTTTGGCAAACTCCAAGCGGGCTGTGATGTGCCTTTTACTAAGGAGGGTCTTCCGTCTGGCCACTACCATAAAGGCCTGATTGGTGGAGTGCTGCCTGGATGGTTGATCTTCTGAAAGGTTCTCCCATCTCCACAAGGATACGCTGGAGCTCTGTCAGAGTGACCCTCGGGTTCCTGCTCACCTCCCTGGCCAAGGCCCGTCTTCCCCGATTGCTCAGTTTGGCCGGGCGGCCAGGTCTAGGAAGATTCTTGGTGGTTCCAAACTTCTTCCATTTACGAATGATGGTGGCCACTGTGCTCTTTGGGACCTGTAAAACTGCAGAGATTTTTCTGTACCCTTCTCCAGATCTATGCCTTGACACAATCCTGTTTCTGAGGTCTGCAGATAATTCCTTTGACCCCATGGCTTGGAGTTTGCTCTGACATGCACTGTCAACTGTGGGACCTTATATAGGCAGGTGTTGGCAATCCCCAATCATGTCCAATCAATTGAATTTATCACAGGTGGACTCCAATTCAGTTGTAGAAACATCTCAAGCAATATCAGTGGAAACAAAATGCACCTCAGCTCACTTTTGGGTGTCATATCAAAGGGTGTGCACACTTGTGTACATATGATATTTTACATTTAGATTTTTTATCAATTAGCACAAATGTCTAAAAACCTGTTTTCACTTTGTCATTATGGGCTATTTTGTGTAGAATTTTGAGACAAAAAATGAACTCAATCTATTGTAGAATATGTCTGTAACGTAGTAAAACATGGAGAAGGTGAAAGGGGTGGGATATGTACTTACAGAGTGCTGCATCTTTCCTCCGCATCAAGAGCTGTTTTAACCGTCCCGCGTAAGGTAGTGTCGTTTTTAAGCGTACTGGCCGCTGTTTGCGTGATTTTAATTAGACCTAGTTGAACGCTGATCACATTATCTACATTGGTAGTTTGTGCTTGTTCCGCGATTGGCTGTTAGATTGTTAGATTGTTAGATTGAACGCTGATCATATTATTTGCTTTGCTACTTTGCGACTGGTACCCCCCCCCACTTCATACTAGCACCCGGTCTCGACGTCTGTCTGTCCTGGCCCCACGGTGGTGGAATGAGCTCCCCGTGGAGGTCAGAACAACAGAAAGTCTGACTGCCTTCAAGCGCAGATTGAAGACTCACCTCTTTAAGCTGCACCTCTCTCCACCCCTCCCTACCTCCTTGTGACCTCCCTTGATTGTGTTCTATAAATGCTTGTTTAAGTGGTTGTAGATTCTAGTTTAATACTTGTAAGGTTACTTATTGGCTTACGGTTGTGCACACCAATGATTGATATCGTGTGGTCCCCCACCCCCCCCCCCAAAAAAAATAAAAATAAAATAATAATATATATATATATATATATATATATATATATATATATATATATATATATAATCATACTGACTGTGCCCGGTGTTTGAATTCGTATTTACCTTTTAGGGTTGTTTTTAACGCACTTGTTTCAGGTTGGAAAATGCACTAATGTACGTCGCTCTGGATAAGAGCGTCTGCCAAATGTCTAAAATGTCTAAAATGTAAATGTTACAGGCATGAGCCCACGTGTGTGTGTGTCTGCATGTGTGTGTCTGTACATATCTTTATGTTTGCAAGTTTGCGCGTGTATCTAGGCGTGTGTGTGTGAGTGTGCGTGTGCGTGTGCATATGCGTGGGAGTGTGCGTGCGTGCATGTAGGTCAGCACTCTCTCGGGGACCATTATTCTGGCCCACACAGAGATTCCACCCAAACATATAAATAAATAAATAAAGTGTGGAAGACATGAGCCTGCCGTCTCACAGCCTGCCGTCCCACAGCCTGCCGTCTCCCACAGCCTGCCGTCTCTCACAGCCTGCCGTCTCTCACAGCCTGCCGTCCCACAGCCTGCCGTCTCTCACAGCCTGCCGTCCCACAGCCTGCCGTCTCTCACAGCCTGCCGTCTCCCACAGCCTGCCGTCTCCCACAGCCTGCCGTCTACCACAGCCTGCCGTCTCCCACAGCCTGCCGTCTCCCACAGCCTGCCGTCTCCCACAGCCTGCCGTCTCTCACAGCCTGCCGTCTCCCACAGCCTGCCGTCTCTCACAGCCTGCCGTCTCCCACAGCCTGCCGTCTCCCACAGCCTGCCGTCTCACAGCCTGCCGTCTCCCACAGCCTGCCGTCTCCCACAGCCTGCCGTCTCCCACAGCCTGCCGTCTCACAGCCTGCCGTCTCTCACAGCCTGCCGTCTCCCACAGCCTGCCTTCTCCCACAGCCTGCCGTCTCACAGCCTGCCGTCTCCCACAGCCTGCCGTCTCCCACAGCCTGCCGTCTCCCACAGCCTGCCGTCTCCCACAGCCTGCCGTCCCACAGCCTGCCGTCTCTCACAGCCTGCCGTCTCCCACAGCCTGCCGTCTCCCACAGCCTGCCGTCTCACAGCCTGCCGTCTCCCACAGCCTGCCGTCTCACAGCCTGCCTTGTCCCACAGCCTGCCGTCTCACAGCCTGCCGTCTCACAGCCTGCCGTCTCCCACAGCCTGCCGTCTCTCACAGCCTGCCGTCCCACAGCCTGCCGTCTCCCACAGCCTGCCGTCTCCCACAGCCTGCCGTCTCACAGCCTGCCGTCCCACAGCCTGCCGTCTCTCACAGCCTGCCGTCTCCCACAGCCTGCCGTCTCCCACAGCCTGCCGTCTCCCACAGCCTGCCGTCTCACAGCCTGCCGTCTCCCACAGCCTGCCGTCTCACAGCCTGCCTTGTCCCACAGCCTGCCGTCTCACAGCCTGCCGTCTCACAGCCTGCCGTCTCCCACAGCCTGCCGTCTCCCACAGCCTGCCGTCTCACAGCCTGCCGTCCCACAGCCTGCCGTCTCACAGCCTGCCTTGTCCCACAGCCTGCCGTCTCACAGCCTGCCGTCTCCCACAGCCTGCCGTCTCCCACAGCCTGCCGTCTCCCACAGCCTGCCGTCTCCCACAGCCTGCCGTCTCACAGCCTGCCGTCTCCCACAGCCTGCCGTCTCCCACAGCCTGCCGTCTCACAGCCTGCCGTCCCACAGCCTGCCGTCTCACAGCCTGCCTTGTCCCACAGCCTGCCGTCTCACAGCCTGCCGTCTCCCACAGCCTGCCGTCTCCCACAGCCTGCCGTCTCCCACAGCCTGCCGTCTCCCACAGCCTGCCGTCTCTCACAGCCTGCCGTCTCCCACAGCCTGCCGTCTCCCACAGCCTGCCGTCTCCCACAGCCTGCCGTCTCTCACAGCCTGCCGTCTCCCACAGCCTGCCGTCTCCCACAGCCTGCCGTCTCCCACAGCCTGCCGTCTCCCACAGCCTGCCGTCTCCCACAGCCTGCCGTCTCACAGCCTGCCGTCTCTCACAGCCTGCCGTCTCTCACAGCCTGCCGTCTCCCATTCATTAATTTTACTCATTTGCAGTCATTCTTCCTCTCAGACTCTGCTGTAGATAATGGAGGCGGAGCGATGAGGTGCTCACAGGGTGCTTTCCCCATCTCTTACTCTCTTAAATGCTCAAGGTTACCGGCAAAAACAAATTTCGTCCGGTCCTGGAGTGCTGCCCGAATGTTGCAAAAAAACGATTGGTTCAGCTGGTAAAGACGAGCTTCGGAGGGAAAAGTAGAGAACTCACCGCACAAAAGAAAGCGTTAAGTCGGCTTTGTCTATTTGGGGTACAACAGACAACTAAAAAGCAACGGCACCTAATAAAAATAAAAATGAGCTTAATAATAGACACCTTTTATCTTGTCCCTACAACTCATTTGGGTAGGGAAAGCAAGGGACGTTTCCATGGCAAAGAAATTTCAAAGTTAAAAACCAAGACGAGGGGGTGCCTCTTTTTGAGATGAGGGGGTGTCTCGGTGGCGTAGCCTGTAAGAGCGCCGTCCAAGTGCTCATTGCGAGCCGCGACACACGGGCGGTTTGAATCCGGGGTGAAAATGAATGACTTTGAAAATGTGTGTGTGTTTGTGTACGTGTCTGTGTACTTGAGTGTGTGTGCATTAACTTGGGGGGACATTTTTTGCAATTCTCGTATCAATGTTACAGAAAAGTAAAACAATTCAGCTCCTTGTTTATTTTAATAGTTGATCTGAAAATTCATATTTACTAAGTAGAGAGAGAGAGAGAGAGTTGGGGGAGCTAGCAGTCATCCCTGGTGGTTGTGTTGAGCACTATGCCTTTACATAATCCTCCAAATTCCAGGCAATTTTCTCCATCTTAAACAAGCATCATTTTATAGCAGAATGAGAAATATGTTCACACCTTCTGTACTGGCGAATATTTTTTCTTTAAACTTACAGTCACTCAACAGGGCCAACAAATGTTTAAAGAATCGTAGTTTTTAAATTATACTGAATAGCTGCTGTGCTTCACCCACCCATGCCGGTACTAAACATACAGTATCTGGGGGGTTGCCAGTTTGAATCCGAGGTGGTGGCACTGCTGTTGCAAACTTGTGCATGGTGCTTGATCACTGTATGCTTCGAACCTTGGCCCTAGTGAACTGTGCTGCAGAACAAGAGATATGATTGGCCCCCCTGAGCTAAAGACCAATGTCCCCCAGTCTAGGGAACCAATCACACGCTGAGCTGAAGACTAAGGTCTCCCTGTCTAGGGAAAAAAAAGAAGATATTTCATGTTTTAACTAATCAACTTTATTGATTTTTGTAAATATACACTAATTCCGAATTTGATGCCTGCAACACATTCCAAAAAAGTTGGGACAGGGGCAAAAAGTTCAAAAAACACCTGTTGGTTTGGTTGTTTCTCCTGACTCATTTTCCGATTGAACTCTATGGAAAAATAAGTCAGGAGAAACAACCCTTCAAGTGATCCATCCACCTACTGCATATCTGGCAGCAGGGTGATGGTTTGAAGCTCATTTGATACCTCAGACCCTTGATGACTTACAGACATTTAGCCAACCATGTATTCCATACTATTCCAGCATAATTTACAGCTAAATCTCGTCCCACCCCCAATTCCCATAGAGATTAATTCAAATGCAGAGAGGTTATAGTATCGCTGGTCAGAGTACCTGAAAATAAGATATCAAGAGTCTTTTGATATCCTTTTATACCCAGTCATGATGGCATCACCTGTTTACCTATGGAATGGCAAACAGGTGTTTTTTTTTACTCTCCAGTCTTTTTTTTTTGTTGCCCCTGTCCCAACTTTTTTGGAACGTGTTGCAGGCATCAAATTCGGAATTAGTGTATATTTACAAAAATCAATAAAGTTGATAAGGTAAAACATTAAATATTTTTTCTGTGTACTGTTTTCAATTGAATATATGTAAAGGAGAATCACTGCTTTCTGCTTTTATGTGCATTTTACATACTGTCCCAACTTTTTTGGAATTGGGATTTGTAGTATAAATTTTACATGCTGAAATAGCATATGGAAAAGTTGCCAGTTGTCCAAAACATTTTTCGTGAACAGTAGACCTACTTTGTGCAGCAGTGTGCTGTTCCTAGGTGGCTCGCACTGGGGAGCGGGCGTTTCACTTCATAAACGCAAGCTTACCGTAGAAGCAGCTCGCCACAACGTTCTCGCGTGGAGTGGTACTAAAAGTTACCATTCTCTTACCAGACGTTCATAACTTAAATCTAAACAGAGCTAGGCTGAAAGGACATGATCATCAGTAATTTGAGCAAAAATATCGTCTTTGTGCACTTGGTAATCATATGTAAATTTTCATTTCCAACAATGACACTTAAGCTGTTGTTAAACCTTATTTGTGTGGATTTAGGCGGTTATTTAAACAAAAGTTAGCCAGGGGGAAATTAAATCCAATAGCAAAGTGATAATCGTTAGCATTGTTCCAATTCAGATTTAGCCCATTTTAGCTAGAACGCTGAGACCAGGGCAGCATCACTACAGCCATACATACTATTTTTGGGGGTAAGTAAAACAATATACATTTTTTCTAAATGGGTGAACTATCCCTTTAAATCGAATGTAACAGCCCCATGTTGACCTTGTTCACCTAAACAGAGCCGCTTGAACATTCCTTTCCAGTACATCCTCTTCTTCAGAACAGTCCTTGAGCAGATAAACCAATTAGGCTCTTGGGATTGTGTAACAGTGGACAGAGAGCAGTGCTGAATGGACCTCACAGTCCTCAATCTTTTCAGCATTTATATAGGAAATAGTATATCCTTGGACTGGTTGAATAGTATGGAACCTATAAATTAAAAAAGTAAAATAAGTCAGGAGAAACAACCCTTAATGTTATCCATCGATATCTACTGCATTTCTGGCAGCAGAGTGATGGTTTGAGGCTTGTTTGATACATAAGACCCTTGATGACTTACAGATATTTAGCCAAACATGGGTTCCATACTATTACCATGTAATTTACAGCTTAATCTAGTCCCACCCCCCAATTCCCATAGAGATCCATTCAAATGCAGAGAAGTTGTAGTATCGCTTGTCAGAGTACCAGAAAATAAGATATCAAGAGTCTTTTGATATCCTTTTATACCCATCTTGTACGGTGGCTGGTATGGGCCATTATGGGCTTGTGGTCAAAAGCACATTTTATTCACCATTTATAAACATAAATGCAGTTTTTAGTTTTTGTATCTTACCTGTGTTTCGTCCCTTAAATGCAGTGGCCTTAGGTTGCCATAGGAAATAGCTACAAACGAAAATAAGATGGAAAAAAGACGTAATTTCAGAAGAATAATCAGGTAATATGCGTGCTGATAACTCCTGGAGACACAGTGTTGCAGTACACTCTTCTTTGGGGTTACGGTGTGTAAAACAAAGAACTGTAGCTGGGAGTTTAACACTGGCCCGGAGTCAAGAGTTAAGCCAATGGAGAAGGCAGTGATGTCATCGTGATGAGTGCCGTTTATTGATACTGCTTTATTACCAGGGCCTGCGAATAGATGTAGCATCTGTACCGCCTGGCTCTGTGCATTAACTTGAGGGCAAGGCACTAGTACTGCTAATCATCATAATATGCCTTCATGTAGTGCCTTTCATACATGGCTGTAACTTTTACAAAGTGCTTTTACAAGAGCAGTGCACTAGAAATAGTCACATATAGCATGACTCTCTACCTCAGACTGGCTCTATATCACTAGCTCTATGTCTGCAGGCAGGATGGTGTTCATTCCAAATAAGAGTCCTTCTGCAAATCTTTTGCAATACCTTAAAAGAGCTGGTGTTTGGTGACTGTAATTAACCTTTTAAATTGTAGAAATAACGGCTCTGTTCCAGTGTGTGGATGCCCACCATAGTCTGGTATCTGTTAAAACTCTGTTCCAGTGTGTGGATGGGCCCCGCAGGCTGGTATCTGTTAAGGCTCTGTTCCAGTGTGTGGATGGGGCCCATGATCTGGTATCTGTAAGTCACTGTTCCAGTGTGTGGATGGGCCCCACGGTCTAGTATCTGTTAAGTCACTGTTTCCAGTGTGTGGATTGGGCCCCATGGTCTGGTATCTGTTAAAGCACTGTTCCAGTGTGTGGATGGGCCCCATGGTCTGGTATCTATTAAGGCTCTGTTCCAGCGTGTGGATGGGGCCCATGGTCTGGTACCTGTTAAGGCTCTGTTCCAGTGTGTGGATGGGGCCCATGGTCTGGTATCTGTTAAGGCTCTGTTCCAGTGTGTGGATGGGCCCCACGGTCTGTATCTGTTAAGGCTCTGTTCCAGTGTGTGGATGGGCCCATGGTCTGGTATCTGTTAAAGCACTGTTCCAGTGTGTGGATGGGGCCCATGGTCTGGTATCTGTTAAAGCTCTGTTCCAGTGTGTGGATGGGCCCCACAGTCTGGTATCATCCCGTGTTAAATCCGAGAGAGTGTTCCTTTGGAAAAAGTCCATTATTAGAAAGGTATGATTGATTCACATTTTATTTTAATGATTTCTTTCCAATTAAATGTACTTGAGTTATAATTTTATGGTGGGAACGAGAGAGAGAGAGAGTCAGAGAGAGAAAATATGTTCCAAAAAAAAGAAAACATTTTTTGGACTTAATTATTATTTTTGTGACTGTTCTGTCTCTGTTCTGGAGGTCTGCTGGCCTTTGTGTAAGCAGAGCTACAGCACTAAAAAAAAATAACCCCACAATGCTTTCCCATGTCTCCCCGTGGCCTGGGCGAGTCCCAGCCATTGTGCTACTGCTGGCGTTTTTTATGCGGCTTCAGGGAAAAGCGGGTCAATCAGGCAGAAAAAAAGAAAAGAACGAAGAAAAAAACATGAAGATGTCAACTTCCTCCGTCGAGCCCGGAGTGGTTACCGGAGAGAGCAGGGATGAGCCCGGAGAGTGATTACCGGAGAGAGCGGGATGCGCCCGGAGTGATTACCGGAGAGAGCAGGGATGAGCCCGGAGTGATTACAGGAGAGAGCAGGGATGAGCTCGGAGTGATTACCGGAGAGAGCAGGGATGAGCCCGGAGTGATTACTGGAGAGAGCAGGGATGAGCCCGGAGTGATTACTGGAGAGAGCAGGGATGAGCCCGGAGTGATTACTGGTGAGAGAGCAGGGATGAGCCCGGAGTGAGAGAGCAGGATGAGCCCGGAAGTGATTACCGGAGAGAGCAGGGATGAGCCCGGAGTGATTACCGGAGAGAGCAGGGATGAGCCCGGAGTGATTACCGGAGAGAGCAGGGATGAGCCCGGAGTGAGAGAGCAGGGAGGAGGCCCGGAGTGATTACCGGAGGAGAGCAGGGATGAGCCCGGAGTGATTACCGGAGAGAGCAGGGATGAGCCGGAGTGATTAACGGAGAGAGCAGGGATGAGCCCTGGAGTGATACAGGAGAGAGCAGGGATGAGCTCGGAGTGATTACCGGAGAGAGCAGGGATGAGCCCGGAGTGATTACTGGAGAGAGCAGGGGATGAGCTCGGAGTGATTACCGGAGAGAGCAGGGATGAGCCCGGAGTGATTACCGGAGAGAGCAGGGATGAGCCCGGAGTGATTAACGGAGAGAGCAGGGGATGAGCCCGGAGTGATTACAGGAGAGAGCAGGGATGAGCCCGGAGTGAGAGAGCAGGGAGGAGCCCGGAGTGATTACCGGAGAGAGCAGGGATGAGCCCGGAGTGATTACCGGAGAGAGAGCAGGGATGAGCCCGGAGTGATAACGGAGAGAGCAGGGATGAGCCCGGAGTGATTACAGGAGGCGAGCAGGGATGAGCTCGGAGTGATTACCGGAGAGAGCAGGGATGAGCCCGGAGTGATTACCGGGATGAGAGCAGGGATGAGCCCGGAGTGATTAACGGAGAGAGCAGGGATGAGCCCGGAGTGATTACAGGAGAGAGCAGGGATGAGCTCGGAGTGATTACCGGAGAGAGCAGGGATGAGCCCGGAGTGATTCTGGAGAGAGCAGGATGAGCTCGGAGTGATTACCGGAGAGAGCAGGGATGAGCCCGGAGTGATTACCGGAGAGAGCAGGGATGAGCCCGGAGTGATTAACCGGAGAGAGCAGGGATGAGCCCGGAGTGATTACAGGAGAGAGCAGGGATGAGCTCGGAGGATTACCGGAGAGAGCAGGGATGAGCCCGGAGTGATTACTGAGAGAGCAGGGATGAGCCCGGAGTGAGAGAGCAGGGATGAGCCCGGAGTGAGTACCGGGAGAGGAGCAGGGATGAGTCCGGAGTGATTACCGGAGAGAGCAGGGAGGAGCCCGGAGTGAGAGAGCAGGGATGAGCCCGGAGTGAGTACCGGAGAGAGCAGGTACGAGCAGGGCTAAACGGGCTAATGGACTAATGCGCTTTTTACTTAACAATGGCCATTTTACTTTCCTGTCTCATCCAAAATAAGTCCAGACGTTTTCTTCATTTTTGTTGATCTGTAATGGCAGGTTCCGAATGCATTCAAGACTATTTTATTAAAATAAAATTTTAAAAAAACAGACCCACAGTTTTCACTCGAATAATACAACCTCTGGCATAAATTATGGAATCACCACACTTAGAGGATGTTCACCCAGCTTTTTTATTTTGTAGCAAATAAACAAATCACAGATATGACACAAACCTATTTTTGTTTAATAGCTGAACATTCTGGCTTTGTGAAACATACCTCAAACAAATTAATTAAATTATTTTAATTAATGACATATTTTTTTCCAGATCAAGTAGAGGAAAAAAATGATGGAATCACTCAATGTTGAGGAAGAAATTATGGAATCACCTTGTAATTTCCATTTCTAAAACAAAGACCGGCACAAGTCTAAAAATGCAAATTAGTCTGCAGTTAAAAGAGAGTGCTTACAGACCTTAACGAGCTGTTGGACTTGGCTAATTGAAAGGAAACATGGCCCCAACAAGAGAGTTGTCAATTGAAACAATGGAAAGGATTATAAAACTCCTTCAAGAAGCAAGAATGTGCCATGTTCCATTGTGGAAGCAAGAATGTTCAGCTATTAAACAAAAATAGTTTTGTGTCATATCTGTGATTTGTTTATTTGCTACGAAGTGATTACTCCCTCCCTCCCTCCCTCCCTCCCTCTCTCCATTGTAGGGGTGTGAAAGGGAGGGGGGGGGGGGGATTTGAGGGGTATTAGGATGGAATATTAAGGGTGGATTTCTATGTAACTTTGGAAGATTTTATGGGTTTAATAATGGAACATCAAATGTCTCTCACTCTCTCTCAATCCTTGCTGTTCCACTCAACAGCTTTGGCGCTCACAGCATCCCTCTAGAGTCTAGAGTATTACGAAACCGACCTGATTTGGCTCCTCTCGTTCCCTCCTCTATTTCCCTCCCTCTTTTAAATCCCCCTTCTTTTTCCATGTAGGAGGAGCTGAGTATAATAGAGCTGAGTATAATAGAGCTGAGTATAATAGAGCTGAGTATAATAGTATAATAGAGCTGAGTATAATAGAGCTGAGTATAATAGTATAATAGAGCTGAGTATAATAGAGCTGAGTATAATAGTATAATAGAGCTGAGTATAATAGAGCTGAGTATAATAGTATAATAGAGCTGAGTATAATAGAGCTGAGTATAAATAGTATAATAGAGCTGAGTATAATAGAGCTGAGTATAATAGTATAATAGAGCTGAGTATAATAGAGCTGAGTATAATAGTATAATAAAGCTGAGTATAATAGAGCTGAGTATAATAGTATAATAGAGCTGAGTATAATAGAGCTGAGTATAATAGTATAATAGAGCTGAGTATAATAGTATAATAAAGCTGAGTATAATAGAGCTGAGTATAATAGTATAATAAAGCTGAGTATAATGAGCTGAGTATAATAGTATAATAAAGCTGAGTATAATAGTATAATAGAGCTGGGGATGCTTTCTACTTTTTCCCCCTGTTTTTTTTTTTGGTCATGACAAAATTAAAATGGAGATTATAATAGTATAATAGTATAATAGTATAAAGTATAATAGTATAATAGTATAATAGTATAAAGTATAAAGTATAATAGTATAA
>CM056380.1:108987928-109028555 GCA_029718625.1 Synaphobranchus kaupii
AACCTTACGGACAGGGTTTACCTTCCACGGGATTGCCAGTCTAAATAATCACATGAATAGGGCTGACTTGTCCAGAAGTGTCTATGAACAGTATTTGGCGGGGCACCTACACTCTATAAAAGGGACTTAAACACAACATGGGCATGGTATTAGGTTAAAAGGTGGTGGTAGGGATGGATGGGGGGGGGGGGGGGGGGGGGCAGAGAGAGGCCGAGAGAGAGAGGCCGAGAGAGACAGACAGAGAGAGGGAGAGGGAGAGAGCAAGAGCAAAAGACATTAGGCAACATCCCGTCATTCCCTCTCTTGGAACGATAGGTGCATGCAGCTGCTAAGAGCCTATCGTTCCATCATCATAACAACCACACATTTGGACATTATATCATTGTACAATGATAGCTGCATGAAAACAAGTGTCCTAATGGTTCACTAACCATCTTTAAAACAATTAGTCCATGTCCAGTTTACTAGTCCCATTGTGGTGATCCGGTGTGGTGCAGACATTTATTATTTTTTTTCACTGCTGTCATGGCACCTTGGTTCAGTCAATTCCTTCTCCAGTGTCAGGGTATCTGGACTGGCAAGGGAAGAGGCTCCCTGGACTTCCTTGGATAACATGCAGTGCTTATTCCCCTTAATGTTGTAACTGTGTGAGTGAAAGGCAGCCTAATTTGACAGTGTTTCTACCAATTCTGCACAGCGTGCGGGGGGCTCTGTCTCCTGTGACAGGCAGCTGGACGATCCACAGGCGGAAAAGTGCGGTCAAGACCTCTCTACTGACGGGCGGGGGAAGCACCTCTTTCCCTGTCGGAATCCGTTTTGGCTCCTTGAGCTCGGGTCCAGTTGGGTGGACTGCTGACGGCAGTCGCTTAGGCTAGCTTCCCGTGGCAGGGTATGGGTCCGGTTGCACTTGTGCCTCTGGGGGTCCTTCGGGGAGTGGCAGGAGAAGACTGTGGGACTTGAGGGTTTAGGCCTTATCACTCACAGCAACATGTGAAGAGGGGAACACTGCATGTTATAAGCACTTAGTCCATTCAGGGGGAACCTTAACGGACAGGATTTACTATCCACAAGATTGCCAGTCCAAATAATCACCTGAATAGGGCAGACTTGTCCACAAGTGCCCAGGAACAGCATTGGAGGGGGCACCTACACTTTAAAAAGGGACTTAAAAAACATGGGCATTGTCTTATGTTAAAAGGTGGTGGTAGGGATGTGGGGGGGGTGGTGAGGGGGGGGGGGGCAGGGGCAGGCAGAGTGCCAGTTTTACCTCCTAGAACCCCAGTGTGGTTACTGGCAGTCCTTTGGCTGCGGAGGGCCACAGCGTTCAGCAAACCGGGATGACAGGAGGCATCCTGTCATCTTGCTTCTTCCGCACGTGGATGCCCCTTAACCACGCCCGTCTCATCTCTGTCCAGGGGTCTATGCCAGTTTTGGCTTTGGTTCCCTCTCTGGGCAGCTGGGCTGATCGTTGCTCGTAGGCATGCAGTCCATCACTGCTCTCCGAACACTTCTGATGTCGGAAAAGGGCTCTTGCACTCTCCCTGGATGACGTGTGTGTGCGAAGTTTGCAGGTGTGGCTCGGGGGTGGAGAGACGAGGGTGGGGGAAACTGTTGTGCTAAATTGGGTGCTTTCATCTTGCTTTGGATTGCAAGACAACACTCTGGCGGAGACTTTGAGGGCCAGAGGAGTCGTAAAACGGCCCGGGGGGTTGGCTTCCTGCTCCGTTTCTCCCGGGGTCTCTTTACAGCTCTGATAGGGGAGCGAGACTTTCGCAGAAGTCCCCCTATCTCCTCCATCACAGGAACTGGTGGAAGTGGGAGAGTCCACAGAGCACACCCCTTCTGTCTGTGCAGCAGACAGAGGTTCCCCGGATTCAGCAGGAGGGGAAGAAAAGTCCACAAGGGGTGGGGTGGGGTCCTCGGCCTGGGTGGACTTTTCTGTGGGGGCTGACTCCACCTGTTGGGGTGCGTAGACCTCTCCACCTGGCAGGGCTGATGGGCCTGTAGAAGCCGGTTCCGCGTCCTGCGGTTCAACGGTCTCCTCACCAGGCTGGGCTGCTGCGTCTGCAGTAGCAGGTTCTGCCCCCAGGGGTTCGACGGTCTCCTCACCAGGCTGGGCTGCTGTGTCTGCAGTAGCAGGTTCTGCCTCCGGGGGTTTGACGGTCTCCTCACCAGGCTGGGCTGCTGTGTCTGCAGTAGCAGGTTCTGCCTCCAGGGGTTTGACGGTCTCCTCACCAGGCTGGGCTGCTGTGTCTGCAGTAGCAGGTTCTGCCTCCAGGGGTTCGACGGTCTCCTCACCTGGCTCAGCTGAGAGGACTGCAGCAGCGGATTCCACGTCCTGTGGGGTCACATCCTCTGTGGTGGCTGGTGTGATACAAGACACAGAGCTGTTTCCCCCAAATTCCTCCAGGGAAGGGGGGGCTCACCAGGGGGGTGGCTACATTGTCTGTGGAGGTGACAAAATCCACAGAATTGTCCAAGCCTGAAGGGGGTGGGGATGAGTCAATGGAGAGTGCTGTATTGTCCTCGGTGGGGGGTGGTGCCTGGGTTATGGCTGGAATGGCGCCATGCACTGCTCCTTCCAGCGCATGCTGGACTGCCACAGAAGAAACTGGTTTGGCAGTAACTCCTGACTTAGAGTGGTGCTTTTCCCAAGCCAGTTTCCACATCTGGTTTACCTCCTCCCATGCCTGCTTTGACCGCCAGAGGTAGAGAAATGTTGTCTTTTCTCTAGGTACGACCTTATCCCTTGGACAATCTTGCGCTTGGTTTCATCACTCTCTGGAGAAATCAGATAGTCCAAATACTCAGTCCGCAGGTTGTAAAGGGCCTCCTCCTTCAGCTGGTCCATTGCCTTGAGCTGTTCTGCAAATTTTGGGCACTGGGCTATCAAATATTGCCGTTCTGATAACATGAGATACCACTGCTGATCCAGCCTTGACTGGCCAGGGAATGCTGGTAGGTTAGCAGTGGAGGGTAGATGAGGCATCTCTCTCTTTGTCTGGTATGCATAATAATATAAAAAATTTAAAAATAAATAAATAAAATCAATAAATCTAAGACCAGTCGATTAGAAAAAGATTTGAACTTGTCTCAGAGTTTACCGCAGTTTACTCAATAGCAAAATTTAGTATGCTATAGGACAACCTATCTCGGTGGAACCTCCAATTATGTCGGGTAAGTGAGGACTAGGTAAAATGTGTATTTTCTGAATCCAGTGGGTTCCAACAGTCAATACCCTTGTTAAAACGTTCGGCACTCTGAATACTGAACACAAGCGATATTGCGTGCTAGAACCCCTCACTTAACCTACATTCAAAATAAGTTTTACGTGATTTAATTTAATAATTATTATTAAAAATTACAGTCATCAATTAAATCGCCAAATTCGTTAATAGGTAAGTCGAACAGTAACCTGGTGGATCAACTAACAAGCCAAAACAAAGTCTAAATCAGGTCTTGAGATTAAGTAATTTTATTAAATGAAAACATTCAATTAGAATAATGACTGGGAATCATACATTCACGAAGGATTGTAGGCTGACTACTTATAAATTCACAAAAGTGAAGACATTAAACCAGACATTAATTAGGAAATATACCAGAAAAGAGAGAGATAAGCCAAAAATTGTCAAAATTATTTACCCTCCAGCGGAACAGGAACAAAAGGAAACGCACGAGGAACCAAAAAGAATGACTTCTTCACACAAACTCCACAATTGACTAACTTCTTTTTCTGCGGTACACTCATAAAATACCTCCACAGGAAGACCATCCCTGTCCTGATTGGGTTAAGGTGTGGGGGAGGGGGGGGAGAGGGGTCATTTATGACAGACTGGCTTATCTTTGATGGGGGGTTGAGAATGAGAGAGAGAGACAGAGATAGAGAGAAGGGGGGAAATATTAGATATCCTACACAGCAGTCCACCCAACTGGACCCGAGCTCAAGGAGCCAAAACGGATTCCGACAGGGAAAGAGGTGCTTCCCCGCCCGTCAGTAGAGAGGTCTTGACCGCACTTTTCCGCCTGTGGATCGTCCAGCTGCCTGTCACAGGAGACAGAGCCCCCCGCACGCTGTGCAGAATTGGTAGAGACATTGTGGAATTAGGCTGCCTTTCACTCACACAGTTACAACATTAAGGGGAATAAGCACTGCATGTTATCCAAGGAAGTCCAGGGAGCCTCTTCCCTTGCCAGTCCAGATACCCTGACACTGGAGAAGGAATTGACTGAACCAAGGTGCCATGACAGCAGTGACAAAAAAAAAAAATGCACCACACCGGATCATCACAATGAGACTAGTAAACTGGACATGGACTAATTGTTTTAGAAGATGGTTAATGAACCATTAGGACAATTGTTTTCATGCAGCTATCATTGTACAATGATATATATAATGTCCAAATGTGTGGTTGTTCTGATGATGGAACGATAGGCTCTTAGCAGCTGCATGCACCTATCGTTCCAAGAGAGGGAATGACGGGATGTTGCCTAATGTCTTGTGCTCTTTCTCTCTCCCTCTCTCTGTCTCTCTCTCTCGGCCTCTCTCTGTCCCCCCCCCCCCCCCCCCCCCCCCCCCCCCCCCCCATCCCTACCACCACCTTTTAACCTAATACCATGCCCATGTTGTGTTTAAGTCCCTTTTATAGAGTGTAGGTGCCCCGCCAAATACTGTTCATGGACACTTATGGACAAGTCTGCCCTATTCATGTGATTATTTAGACTGGCAATCCCGTGGACGGTAAACCCTGTCCGTAAGGTTCCCCTGCATGGACTGACAGCGGTCATAACATGCAGTGCTATCATTAATTGTTCCGCTCTTCACATGTTGCTGTGAGTGCCTAAGCCCTCAACTCCCACAGTCTTCTCCTGCCATTCCCTAAAGGACACCCACAGACACAAGTGCAAACAAGTGCAACCGGTCCCACACCATGCCGTGGAAAGCTAGCCTAAGCAACTGCCGTCAGCAGTCCACCCAATTGGATCCAGGCTAAAGGAGCCAAAATGGATTCCGACAGGGAAAGAGGCGCTTCCCCGCCCGTCAGAAGAGAGGTCCTGACTGCACTTTGCCACCTGTGGATCGTCCAGCTTCCTGTCACAGGAGACAGAGCCCCCGCACGCCGTGCAGAACTGGTAGAGACACTGTGGAGTAGGTTGCATTTCACTCACGCAATTGCAACACTAATGGAAAAAGCACTGCATGTTACCCAAGTCCAGGGAACTTCTGGTCCCTTGCCAGTCTAGATACCCAGACACTGGAGAAGGAAGAGACTGAACCAGGGTGTCATAACAGCAGCGACACAAAAGAGTATCTAATGGAGATATGACTCTAGATCACAAAGGGACTATTAAACTGGGCATGGACTAAATGTTTTAAAAATGGTTGGTGAACCATTTGGACAGTTGTTTTTGTTGTTAGCAGGTAACTGCATCTTCAATGTCCAAATGTGTAATGTGATTCCTATTTGGTGATGTAAGAATAGGTTTTTAGCAGGTGCATGCACCTATTCTTACAAGAGAGGGATGTAGGATATCTAATATTTCCCCCCTTCTCTCTATCTCTGTCACTCTCTCACTCTCACCCCCCAACATCAAAGATAAGCCAGTCTTTGTCATAAATGACCCCTCTCCCCCCCTCCCCCATACCTTAACCCAATCAGGACAGGGATGGTCTTCCTGTGGAGGTATTTTATGAGTGTACTGCAGAAAAAGAAGTTAGTCTGTTTGGAGTTTGTTGGTGAAGAAGTCATTCTTTTTGGTTCCTCGTGCATTTCCTTTTGTTCCTGTTCAGCTGGAGGGTAAATAATTTGGCATTTTTTGGCTTATCTCTCTCCTTTCTGGTATATTCAAATTAATGTCTGGTTTAATGTCTTCCATTTTGTAAATTATAAGTAGTCAGCCTACATTCCTTAGTGAATGTATGATTTCAATTCATTATTCCAATTGACTGTTTTCGCTTAATAAAATTCTTTAATCTCAAGACCTGATTTAGACCTTGTTTTGGCTTGTTGGTTGATCCACCAGGTTACTGTTCGACTTACCTATCAAAGAATTCAGCGATTTAATTGATGATTGTCATTTTTAATAATAATAATTAAATTAAATAACGTAAAACTTTTTTATGTAGGTTGTAGGTTAAGTGAGGGGTTCTAGCACACAATATCGCTTGTGTTCAGTATTCAGAGTGCTGAACGTTTTAACAACGGCATTGTCTGTTGGAACCGCTGGATTCAGAAAATACACATTTTACCTAGTCCTCACTTACCCGACAGTTTTAGTTTTCTGATATTTGGTGAATGTTTAATTGTTTTTAGATACTGTGTACACGAGGCCTACGCAACTTGTATATGCCCAGGTTTTAGCTTCAGAAGACGATCTTCGCTAGTTATATTCAGAGTACGAAACTTTTAAGTACTTTGTTCAATATCTGTTTATGAATATTGAACATTGCTACGCGTTTTATTTTTTCTGATTTTATTTTATTTCTATTGTTAAAAAGGCCCTGAAAACCCTCTAGAGACGGTTACAGAGACATCACCTTGCAGGCCTAAAGGACAGAAGAGAAAAAGCGGTGAGATTTAAGTTTTCTCCTGTGTGTGTGTGTGTGTGTGTGTGTGTGGGTGTGCGTGCGCGTGTGTGTGTGTGTGCTCGCATAGATTTGTGTGTGTGTGAGCATGTGTGCGTGCGTGCGTGTGTGTGTGTGTGCGTGTGTGTGTTTTAAAATAAATGTTTGCTTATTTAAGTCTTTTTTTTATTTTGTAATTTGATTTTTAATTTGAATTTTTAATTTTTATTTTTTAATTTTTAATTTTAGAATTTTAGATTTTTTAATTTTGAAATTTTTGATTTTTGATTTTAAATTTTAAATTTGAATTTTGAATTTCTGAATTTTTTAATTTTTAATTTAATTTTTTTCCTTACAGACGGTGAAATAACGGATGACAAATTATTGGGTGTGGTGATCGACCAGGATATTTTAAATACATCTAACGAAAGCCGGCCTAACAAACGCATGAGCCCAGGACCACGGACATCGTCAGAACAGGAACAATCAGTCCCAAAGACAGCAACAGCAGCCGTCCAAACAGAGGAGAACAGGACACCTCCTGCGACTGTCTCGGTTTGTCAAAATGACGAAAGGGCTCCAATTAAGTATTTTGAATAAGCTTGTAAACATTTTTGAAAGCCTATTAAAGTAAAAATGTCTCCTAAAAGACCTTGTACGTGTTCGTGTTCAGGGGGCCAGAGTAAAAGACCTGCCACAGAAAATGCTGAAAACCATGACACTAACCAATTAGATTTACCGCATGAACATGTTAACCCGCATCTCTTAGCTCTTGTTGATGATGTTTTGGATGTTCTTCCAAACGCAGAAGAAGAAGATGTTAATCAAGCCTCTATTAACACACATGAACCAAGTAATGAAGCTGTAGAGCATGATGTTTTTGCGGGTTTATTAAGAGCGCTGGACTCTGTAAACCGTGAACTTGCTTGTCGCGTTGAAACAGATATGAACCCAAACACCGCAGAAAATAACATGCATGGTCTTACAGAGCTAGAGATGTCCCAAAGCACTGTCGATAATAGCCTGCATAGACTTCCAGAAGTCAACCAAAATGGTGGTGGTGTGATTAATAACACAGATATTCAGGTGATACGTAGGCCAGCATTCAACAGTACAGAAATTTGGCTCCATTTTAACTTTACATCTTTGTACAATGTTGATAACTACGCAGAGGTTTATGTGTACATCTTGAACACTTTAGAACATCTACTGGCTAATGTTTGTGAGCTGTCAAACCCCAGCGATGCCATAGTTAGAATTAAGGGGTGATTCTCTGTCTCAGGGTGTAACTGTACAGCTAAATGGTGATGAAATAGATTTGGAGGTTTTTTTGAGTATGATTGAAGAGTTGGTTCAAAGCAATTTTGATATCCTGGCGGATGAAACTCTGATGCTTATTCTGATGCAAACTCTGATGCTTATTATTCAGAACCCTAATGGCAGTGGAGACGGCGAAAATTATCAACATGTCTCAAGAGCGAAATCATTCGCAAAAAGCTAAGACATTTAATAGTTAGCTACAACACCAATAATAATCTCTGTTTCGCAACATGTTTGACACATCTTTTAAATCCGACATTCACAACCTGTGACGCTGAAAGAGAGGCTGAACATTTACAACGTTCCGTAGGTTTGGGTGTTCAGGATAACATTCAAATGTTTGAGAGGTTCTTAAACATCAAGATAGTTGTATGGGCACACAGTTCAAATAACGGCGTCTTAAAAAAGTTCAAACGAGAAACACACCACACTCAAAAACATTTTTTTTGTACCTCGATGGCGGACACTATTACGGTATCAAATCATTGACAGGTTTCTAAGGCAGTCAATATGTTTGTACATTTTGTTACATGCCGTACACCTCGAAACATAGCCACTCCTTGTTACATTATTGTAACGTCTGTTTTTGCGCAGAATGTTTTACACATCGTTCATCAACAACGATAAGGTGTAAGGACTGTAAGTGAATCTGTCGGTCTAGGTTTTGCTATAACGAGCATAAAGTTTTGAAACGGCAGGAGTCTAGCGGTAAAATGCTCAGTTTATGTGATACTAGCAAGTTCTGTGACAAATGTGCGCGAACATATGTCATAAGTAGCAACACATCTAAAACACACAAATGTTGTCTAAAGCTCTACAAAGCCTGTAAGGCTGTATTGACCCCTGAAGTCGAGCATGTGTGTTACATACAACCTGTGAAAACTAAACAACCCAACATACATTATGTTTTTTATGATTTTGAGTATCGGCAGGACCATGGCGAACACATTGCGAATTTCATATGTTGCATGGATTTTAATGGCGAGCGTTGGACTGCAGAGGGTGATGATTGCTTTTTTTAAAAGGTATCGAACCCCAAAGTACAAGGGCTATACATTCATTGCACATAATTCGAAGGGTTACGATGGTTACCTGCTGATGCAGTATTTGGTTAAGCAAGGTGTGAAGCCAAACATCATAGCGCAAGGCAGCAAGCTCATGTGCATTACAGATGAGGCTTTTGAACAGAGGTATATTGATTCACTCTGTTTCCTGACTATGAAGCTGAGTGCCATGCCTGGCGCTCTAGGTTTTGACAATGCAAAAAAAGGGCATTTTCCCCATTTCTGGAATAAAATTGAGAACTAGAATTACATCGGTCCGTTCCCTTGTACTATGGTTTTGATACAATGATGGAAAAGGAGAGGGAGGACTTTATGTCCTGGTATAATAATGTGTCTGGGGGTGTGTTTGACTTTCGAAAAGAAATGTCAGAGTACTGTCAGAATGACGTTGTTATTTTGCAGGAAGCTTGTTTGCGGTTTAGGACAGAGGTGCTTGGGAGCACAGGTTTAGACCCGTTCCAGTGCATTACAATAGCCTCGGTGTGCATGAAACAATACTGCACAAACTTGTTGTCCAAAAACACCATCGCAGTCACATCGATGGGTATTCAGAGGTGGACGGCGTTCGGACAGCTTTTGAATTTGCGGGGTGTTTTTTTCATGCTTGCCCTCAATGTTTTAATTTAAGCACAATTAACCCTCTCAGATTTTGGTTCAATATATCACAAATTTCAAGAGAAAATTGACACTCTGCGTCGCATATACAACCTGAATGTTGTAGTTATGTGGGAGCACGAATGGGTAAGACTTAAACGTGAGAGTCCCGAGGTTCAGGAGTTCCTGCGACATCATGACTACCTGGAACATCTGGAACCTCGGGATGCTCTGTTTGGCGGTCGAACTAATGCGTTGCAATACTACAAGGCTCAAGAAGGTGAGCAAATACACTATTTTGATTTCACCAGTCTATACCCGTTCGTGAACAAAACTAAAGTTTACCCAACAAATCACCCCATCATCATCTTCCGTGACTTTGAACCGATCAAAAACTATTTTGGTCTGGTCAAAGCCAGGGTATATACCCCAAGAAAACTTACAATACCTGTGTTACCGTACAGAGTCTCTGGTAAATTAATGTTTCCACTTTGCCGGTCCTGCGCAGAATCTGAGCATCAAGGTGAGTGTGAACATTCTGATGAGTTTCGTTCTCTCACTGGTGTATGGTGTACCGTTGAAATGATTAAAGCTATTGAAAAAGGTTACATCATCGACAAAATCTTTGAAATTTGGCATTTCCAAGGTCCGATTCTCTTTTCAGTGACTATATTACGATGCATTTAAAGGGGAAACAAGAAGCGTCAGGATACCCCTCTCGGGTTTCTGATGATTCTGACAAGGCTGCCTATGTGCAGAGTTATTGGGAGAAGGAGGGTGTTCGAGTAGACCCAAACAATATTTCAGTAAACAAAGCCAAGAGACAAATTTCCAAACTGTTTTTAAATAGTCTTTGGGGCAAATTTGGTCAGAGAAGCAACCAGACAAACACAACCTTGATCCGTGATCCTGAACAGTTTCTGCAATTCATGTTTTCAGACGAGTATGACATCTCACACTTTTTATTTCTTACAGAAGCAGTAGCTCTGGTACAGTGGAAACTTACTAAGTGTTTTCCAAAAGTCCCCAGATACAGCAATGTGTTCATCGCGGCCTTCACCACCGCTTATGCCCGGCTCGAGCTTTATGTCATGGATAAAATGTCTGACAGGGTTCTGTACCACGACACAGATTCTGTCATGTTTGTGAGCCGACCGGGTGACTGGATGCCTTCTCTAGGTGATTTTTTGGGAGAATTGACTAGTGAGCTAGACTCCGGTGACCACATTGTTGAATTTGTATCAGGAGGGCCCAAGACGTACGGTTATAAAACACGGTTAGGTAAAACATGCATGAAAGTGAAAGGTATAACCCTGCATCATACTAACACGCAAGTTGTCAATCTTTCATCCCTCACAGAATTGGTACAACATTATGTACAGAATCCAGAGGCCCCAGCTCGTGAAATTACAACCAACACACAACAAATTGTGAGGAATAAGAGAGGATCCTCTCTCAGCAACCGCATAGTTTCTAAAAGATTCAGAGTAGTTTACAACAAAAGGGTCCTGCTCCCTTATTTCAAAACCTTGCCATATGGATTCTAGACAAGTGTTTGGGGTTGAGGGTTTTGATAACCGCCTTCAACATCCTTTTTCATGCATAATCTCAGGTCCATCAAACAGCGGTAAAAGCGTTTTTGTGAAAACACTGCTTGAAAATGCACAACATGTATCGTCAACAGTACCGCAGAACATTGTATGGTTTTATTCGTGCTGGCAACCCATGTATGATGAAGTGCTTTGTAAAATAAAGAATGTACATTTTGTAGAAGGTCTTCCTGAATCTTTGACCGATGACGTTTTGCTACCTTTGCACAAAACCAATATGGTAATTGTTGATGACCTTATGCAGGCTGCCAGTCAGAGCTCTGAAATTGAGAGAGCTTTTACCAAGTATACACACCATATAAACCTAAGCATCATATATCTTGTTCAGAATCTTTTCTTCCAGGGTCGAAACAGCCGCACAATAAATCTTAATGCAAACTATATTGTTCTGTTCAAAAATCCAAGAGATAAAATGCAAGTTAATGTTTTGGCACGGCAAATGTACCCCAGACATTCAAAGTTTTTCCTTGAATGTTTCGATGATGCGACCAGAAAACCTTATGGCTACCTATTAGTGGACTTAAAAGTGCAGGCGCCTGAGGAATACCGCATCAGAACTGGTTTGTACGCTCCAGAGTGGCCGGTAGTTTATGTGCTAAAGAAAAAGTAATATGTCTGCGCATATTAAACGGAACTGGACGCTTCTAAAAGCCCTATTTGAAGGTAATGCACGGCAAAGACACACCATATTACAGTCTGCTTCTGGTGAACTTATAAACACAATTTGTGAACTAGCTCTAGGTTCAATTTGAGATGGGTTTTAAGCTGGAGAATTCTGAAGATGAAGGAAATAGCAGAGTCTTCTATTCAGTTTAACCTTTTATTAAGCATTGACGCCAACGGGAGGTCCTTTACCCTACACAGAGGATTAGGAGTTCCCAGAACAAAAACAAACATTCGTTTGTATAATATCATAACATTACATTACATTACATTCATTTAGCAGACGCTTTTATCCAAAGCGACGTACAGTAAGTGCGTACAGAGACATCATCAAGATCATTACAGAACAGACAAGGCAAAGCACATCCTTCGCATAATGTAGCAGCTATCCCTAGCAATGAACGTCGACTGTAGTTCACAGTAAGCTGTGGGCAAATCAGCAACACCACACTTCCATTCCAAATACTATTATAAACTATAATAAACAGACAGGAAAACACAGGGAACAGGGAACTGATATTCCTAGGTGAGGATATCAGTCAAGGTGGAGTCTGAAGAGGTGTGTCTTCAACATAACTCCTCCTCTACCTAACTAATACACCAATAATGTGCGGTGACACCCTTTTGTCATATCTTATTTTATCCAATAACAAATTAGGCGAAAAATAAACATGTCATATAACCAGTTTCTACACTATGCGCTTGGGGGCACTCTTGATCTACCAAATAAAATTGTTTGTGACTTATCCTCATGTGCCTGTTAATCAGACCATATAATTTCCCTTAATTTCTCTTATTTTTTTCTTATTTTCCCACTTGTTCGGTCAGCATGATCTATCTTATCCATTGTTATGAGTACAACTCTTGTAAACAGTTGTAAAATAGAGATAGACATTCCTGTTTTTATGGGGGATTCTAGATGTCTCCCTAGTTGATAGCATGGAGGACTTCTCCAAGGCCTCTCGCCCCCCCAACATTTCACTAAACCTTAGACTGTATTTATTTTATTATTTATATGAGGCTTCTGCATTTTTGGTTTTCTTTGGGCCTACACAGTTTCACAAAACAGCTTACTTCCACATATTCCCCCCTTTGAGACCATTTGGTCTCACACTCCCTCGTTGATGTTTCACCCGGTGGAGTTATGACATTTCAATTTTGTAATATATGAAAAATAAACATTGGTGGTGGATTAGTTTCATGCATAGTTTGTACTTTAACTGAGTTAACTTTCTCTAATTAACAGAGGATATATCAAAAAGTAAATATCCAAAATCAAAAGGCTACTGTATTTAGTGATTATCTGATTTGATTTGCTATAATTATACAAAGATTATATAAAAAGAATTGGATTATACTTGTAATGTCTTCTTCCTCTTCTTAGGAGTCCATGACCTGAGGAGCCTGAGGAGAGCATTACTAGCACTTCACTCAGGTGTTTCCTACCTTCTTCACCCTTTTCCTTAATCTATTTATGTGTCTGGTTTATCTATCCGAAGGGCTTTTAGTCAGTTGGGGCTTTATTATGTCCCCTTTGAGTTGTTCTTTTCTTCGTGTACTGTAGTCAGTATATGTGATATGTGTGATCATGCGTATGGGGGATACTCCTCTTGCTCTTCATCTTCCTACAACAGCCCTGGCATGAAATAATTCTCCCAATCTATCCGATTACACCATTTGTCTCCAAATTTCATTCTCACGCATTTCCATCCTGTTCCTCCCTTCACTCCCCATTTGCATAAAGGATTTCCATATGGACAGTTCAGCGGCCCTCCTTTCTCGTTGCATTTTTCCCCGTGTTTGTTCGTGTAAGACCCATCTCCCATCTGGAATACCTGGTGAATGGATGGTTCCCATACGGTGCGTCTCCGAGGTATTCCTAAGACCATTTGGTGGACTGCCTCAGCCCGTTTCATCAATACTTCTTTGCTTTCAATGGGATCACCTGATGGATTGTTTTCCTCGCCTTCTGCTAAGTTTATGAGTTCAACCACCTCATATCCCACCGGTGTTTCCGCGACTTCTTCCTTCTGGATCATCATTTCTGCTTCCCCCATTCTTGCTCCCAGCCACTTAGAAATCATAGCTTTAATACATGGCAAGATTACTCTGCATCCACAGAAGGCTATCCCAACTACTATAACTACAGGCATCAGAGTCCCCAGCCATCCCATTGCGGAGGATCCAGCACTTGCCGATGGTCCGAATGCCTCTTTAATGTTCCCTAAGGCATGTATCACGCTAGTCAGATTATCCGTAATGTCAGGGACCAAGGTATTGGAGTGGCCAATATTACCTGATAGGGTCCTGTTTGTCTGGGTTGCTTCCACTTTCTTTTAAAGTTCTTTACATCCACTCCCCTGGATTCACCAACAGCTCTGGGTCTTTGACTGCTGGCCCCTGGGCCTCTTTCGCCTGAGAATAGACAGACCTCACAGCCTAGGTTAGTCTCTTCAGGTACTTATGGAGTTCTTCTTCGAGTGCTTCCAGACCTATTTCCCTACTTTCCGGTCTTATTGTGGGGATTGGCATTACTCTTCCTGTTACCATCTCATGGGGTGTCAAATGGGTAAATCTATTCCGACTATTTCTCATGGCCATGAGTGCTAATGGTAGACCTTGTACCCAACTCATCCCTGTTTGCCTACATATTTTCTGTAATTTTGTTTTTAGTGTTCCATTGCATCTCTGCACTATACCCGCTGCCTGGGGATGGTACACACATGAAAATTTCTGCTGTATACCTGTCATTTTACAAACGTCTGCTATCATGTCAGATGTAAAATGTGAACCATTGTCGCTGCTCAGGGTCTGACAGACCCCGAATCTGGGGAAAATTTATCTTGCCAAGGCTTTAGCTACAGTTTTAGAATCCGCATGCGCAGTGGGGAATGCTTCTACCCATCTTGAAAATCTATCAATGATTACTAATATGATTACCATCAATCAAGACAATATCTTTTGCCTTCCGCACGATCGATCATATCTACGTAGTAGACGCATAGAGCCTGGTGTAGTCGATATCCCTTTCTTTATGTTTACTTCCTGACAAATTTTGCATCTTGATATCATGCTAGTAACATGTTCTGTTCGTTTTGGGATAAACCAATGTTTCTGTATTTCTCTCATCATCTCCCCCCTTGCAGAGTGGCCAACACCATGGGCAGCTCTGCAAATAGATAGATAGATAGTTGATAGAAACCTTTATTGCAGGGAAGTCCCACTGAGACCAAGGTCTCTTTTTCAGGGGAGCCCTGATTACAATAAAACATTTACAGTGACAGTTTTACAAAACAAAAATTACAGTTTAGATCCAAGGAATTCACATACACCAAGCGCAAATATAGGGAAAAAAACATTTTTTAAAAATAATAATAAATAAATAAAAAACATAAAAAGGACATAAGACAGGGAATAGTGATCTGATTGTCCTAATTTATCACTAAAGGCAGGTACATTCGGCCTCTTTTAGTATCATATCCATCACTAATTTCTTGAAGGACTCGATCGGGGTAAGGCAATCTAACTTCAGTATATCCTGACATTTATTCCACATATAAGGCGAAAAAGCGCTAAAAGCAGTAGTGCCCAGATTTGTTCTAGTTCTGGGTGCCTCTAGTAATCCAATCTTGAGATCTGATATGATGACTTGCGATTTTGATGGACAGAAGCCTGGTCAGGTAGAGAGGACGATTGCCTAGCAAGGCTTTATAAATAAATAGAATGCTATGTTGCTTCCTTCTATAATGAAGAGAATACCATCCTACTGAACTATATAAAGCACAGTGATGTGTTCGGAAACCATCTCCTGTAATGAAGCGCAATGCGCTATGATAAATTGCATCCAAGGGCCTTAAAGTACTGTTAGAGGCATGCCTGTACAGGACATCCCCGTAGTCAGATATAGGTAAGATTGTCACCTGCACAATCCTCTTCCTGTTGTCCAATGAAAAACAGGATCTATTTCTGGAAAGAAACCCGATTTTAGTTTTAATTTTTTTGGACAAGTTGGCCACATGAGTTTTAAAAGAGAAATCATGATCCAGCCAGATACCTAAATATTTGTAGTACTGAACTTGCTCAATTTGAGCACCAGTCAATGAGGATATGGAAGCATTTGGCATAGTTGTATTCCGTGTAGAAAAGATCATGTACTTAGTTTTTTCAGTATTCAAAACAAGTTTAAGACCAGCTAGAGCTTGCTGTATAACAATAAAAGCTGATTGTAAGTAAGGGCCTGGGTGCCCGTTGGTGCTGAGGAGTAAAGCACTGTGTCATCAGCATAAAAATGAGCCTTACAATTTGCTATATTGCTAGCAATATCATTTATATAGACTGTAAATAAAATTGGTCCAAGTATGGATCCTTGGGGTACTCCTTTCTTTACTTTTAAAAATTCAGACTTTACATCCCCAACCATAATAGCTTGAGTTCTATTTGAAAGGTAATCCTGGAACCATGAACATGACTATGCTATCAAGTCCGATGGAGGACAACTTTTTTATTTAGATTGTATGGTCTACTGTATCAAAAGCTTTTGCTGGATCGATAAAAAGGGCTGCATATTTTTGTTTGTTATCCAACGCTGTTACTATATCATTTATAACCAATGAAGCTGCTGTAATGGTGCTATGACCAGGCCTGAAGCCAGATTTCTGTGAATTTAAAATATTGTTGAAAGTTAAAAAGCTGCATAGTTGTTGCTTAACAAGTGATTCCAAGATCTTAGCCAGGCAAGACAATTTTGAGATGGGCCGATAGCTGTTTACCGAACTGGCATCACTTTATCCTTTGAATAAAGGAAGAACATGAGCAGCTTTCCATACACTGGGAATAGTCCCGGTTGATCATGACAAATTAAAAATATTAGTTACCGATTGTGAGATTGTGTAGTGACCTCTATTAGTGTGATTGGTGCGATTGCTTTCCCTGTACATAATTCGCCATATTTTCCCATTCCACCTTTTCTGACACTGTAGAAGCCTCTTGTGCCTCTATTAGGTCTTGCAATGCCACCTCCTCTACATTCAGAAGCACCTGTTGATCTGCTGTAGGCCAGTACTCCAACTCCTCTGCTGCTAGTTTAGCAGCTTTATCTGCATAATTGTTTCCTGCTGACACAGGATCTGTTCCACCTGTATGTGCTGCACACTTTATAATTGCAATTTTTGCCGGTTGTTTCATGGCCTCCAACAGTTCTTTTACTCGAAAATGTTTTTTTATAGGGTTTCCCCCTGCAGTGAGAAACCCTCTTCTTCCACATATTCCCCCAAAATGTGTACTACCCCACAGGCATATGCTGAGTCACAGTAGATATTAACGGTTTGTCCAGCACTTCTTCTACAGGCTCTTGCTATGGCTACCAGTTCTGCTTGTTAGGCACTTGTCCCTGGGCTTTGAGCCGATTCTTCGATCGTTTGATATGTCCATGGCCCTTTTTGTCGTACTATAGCATATCCGGCTCTCCTTCTTCTTGTACGGGGATCAATGGATAATGAACTGTCCACAAAGAACACGTGGTCCGGAGCCATCAGTGGTTCATGGTGCAGGTCTTGTCTTGCTCTTGCTTCTGCTTCCACCATTCTTTCACATTCATGTGGTTGGCCTTCTTCTGGAGTCATCATTAATTCCACTGGGTTCAGATGCTTTGCATCTGACAATGGTCAATCCTGGCTGTGTGAGCAGGATCTCATATCCTGATACTCTCCGGTGAGTTAGGGACGATTTCCCTCTACTGAGTAGTGCTTCTACTGCATGTGACACATACAGGGTGACTTCATGCCCTGCCGTTATTGACGTTGCCTTCTCTACTGCAAAGGTGGCTGTTGCCAGTCCTTTCTCACGTGTGAGAAATTCTGGAGTCCCAGAATTGGAGCTGTTTGTAATGCTTGCTTAAGTCCAGTGAAAGCTGATTCTGTCCCTGGGAACCACTCAATTTGGTGTCTTCCTGCTTTATTTAGGCACAAATCTCTTAGTGGCCGTACCATTTCCGCATAGTCACAAATCCACTGCCTGCAGTACCCCGCCATTCCTAGGAATCTCTGCATTTCTTTCACCGTTCTCGGTCTGGGCACCTTCATGATTGCTTCAATTCGTTCTGCAGAAATACTTTTGCTCCCTTCTTTAAGAGTATGACCCAGGTACTGCACTTGTTCTTGACAAAACTGTAACTTTGACTTGGATACTTTGTGGCCTTTTAGTGCCAGTTCTTGTAACAGTCTCTGACTGTCCTCTTTGCATGCAGACATCCTTGGGCTGCATAGGAGAAGGTTGTCCACGTACAGGATGAGAGTGCTTCCCCCCTTTGGCGCAAAGTCTGCTGACTATTCGATTGAACAGGCTAAGGGATTCTACATATCCCTGAAGCAGTCTTTGATAAGTGTACTGTTGCCCTCTGTATGTGAAGCAGTCTTTGATAAGTGTACTGTTGCCCTCTGTATGTGAAGCAGTCTTTGATAAGTGTACTGTTGCCCTCTGTATCCAAATAATGGGACTCGGGGTGCACTGGAATTGAGAAAAACACTGAACATAGGTCTATAACTGTGTAGTGGGTTGTATCACTTGGATGTTAGTTCATATGGTTGAGGGATCGGGTACAATTGGGTAGTCTGCAATTACTTAGTCATTGAGTAGTCTGAGGTCTTGTACCATCCTCCATTTTCCTACCATTTTCTTAACTGGTAAGATTAGTGTGTTGCATGGGCTGGTTGTAGGGTATATCACCCCAGCTTTCAGAAGGTCTTGGTGCTAATTCCTTCCGCTGCATCCTTGTTCAGGGGGTATTGACGGACTCGGGGTCCCCACATGCCTGGTTTCAGTTGTATCTTCACCTGTCCAGCTGGCCGCGTGAGGCCGATGTCGTGCCCCCCTTCTGCCCAGAGTTCTTTTGGGACCTCCTGTAGGTACTCTTCTTGTTCTTCTGTGAGCGTCATTATTGCTTCCACTTCCAGTGTGTATTGTCCAGATGATCCAGGAAAAGTGCAAATCAGCCCTTGAGGCGTGCATGAAATGGTGGCATTCAATTTGCACAGCAGATCTCTTCCTAGCAAGTTTACGGGTATGTTAGGGGTATATAGGAGTCTTGCCGCAATTTGTTGCTCCCCCACTATCAGTTTTTGCTCTTTGGTGAATGGAACAATTTGTGTTATCCCTGAAAATATTTCTGCTTTAATATGATGTGTTGTAAGTGGCAAGTGTGCTCCATCCAGACCAATACAGGAGTGGGTCGCTCCAGTATCTATTAAAAAGTTGCATGTTTTCCCTCTTATGAGAATATCTATTCGTGGTTCATCTGTGGCTCCGCTGGATGTTATAGAGAGAATTTCCCTTGCCTCACACTCTCCCTCTGTTCCTAGGGGTGTGGGATTCTCAGGGCATCCCTATTGATTCTGGTGGGGACTCATCCCCCATTGTTGTTGTGGCTGCCATCCCTCCTGCTGCTGCCCATACATGTTTTGCTGTGGGGTCATTGCTATCTGGTTCTCAGGTCCTTGATGTGACGGCATTATCTGGGGCCACCCCCCAGGGTTTGCTCCTTAGTTCATGCGGCCTCTTGATTGGAATCCTCCCCTTCCTCTGCCTCTTCTCTAACCTGTCCAACAGTTTCTGGCCCAGTGTCCCATCCTCCCACATTTCCAGCAGTCTCCTTTCTGCTGCCACTGGCCCTGGTTTGTCCATGGGGACACTGGCCCTTGGGAATTTGGTCCTGCCCATTCGATGGATGGGCCCTGTCCTCCTTGGACTTGTTGTGAGGGTGGGGGTGCCTGTATCATCTGGGTTATCACTGCTGCTTGAATTCCCTGTTCTTCTTTCTCCTTTTCGGCTATCTGAAGAAGTAACAGCTTCTTCTTTAGAAATTTATTCTGCCCTTCTGAGTTCTTCATATTTTCCCTGTGCAGCCTCACGTGGTGGACAAGATGGGCTCTTTGTTTATCCCAGTTCTCCTGGGAAAGCCCCACAACCTTGTTTAGGGCCTTTTTCACTGGATCGGGTAATGCTTTACAGAACATGTGAAAGAACATTGTCGATGTTCCTTGCGATGCATCAAATTGCTGTCCCATATTTGTGTTCCATGTCTCCTGCATTCTGTTGATAAAATCATGGATGCCCTCTCCTTCTTTTAGTTCTGCACTCGTTATCTCTGCAAGATTTGCTTTATGGTGGAAACAATCCCCTCAACGCGGCCCACACACCTGGTCTGTGCCTGTTGAATGATTCCCCGTCCATCTTGTGGGTGTCCATAACTCCTTTCAGGCCTACCAGGTCCATTATTTCCATGACCTGGTGTCCCACACATCTTGCTCTTGCTAGTAGCTGCTTAACATCTCCCATGCACACGGGCAGGTGAGTTGTCCTCATCTCTACCTTCGCTATCCATGGCCCTGCTCCCTCTGTTATTCTTGGTAAATCCCTAACCTTTTGCTGCCAAACCCCCCCTAGCGGTAACGCGGGTGTGACGGAAATTATTAAATGATACATTTCATTAATTTAATAATATATAATAAACTGCTCGCCTCAATATTTTGATTAAATATCCTTAAGATATATCCATTCCTTCTGGGAAAGTGTTTTTATAAGCCCAAAACGTCGAGATAAAACTTCGTAAATAACGTTGTAAACTCTGACCTAATTCTCAAACATGTATTGCAGCTTGATGTCACACTATAAACAATGTGCTGGTAAACTGTTCTGCTTAATTGTATTTCACAAAACTTTGGTTTGAAAAATCATTATACCTTTAGGCTTCAAGAAAAAATACTTTAAAACTTTCATACGGCTGTACATGATTTTTTTCCAATTTTAAACCGACTTGTGCTTTTCTGCACTTGATTACGAGCAGTTCGGCTGTCTTCAGTTTGTCGTTGTGAAACTCAGCCAGTTTCTGGAGTACCAATCCCGTGGCTTAGTATATTTTAGCCAAAGTGTACTTGATTGCAGAGATTTATGCAAAACCGTCGTCAATTGGGTGTATTTCTTTGACTGATAGCACAATAGGCCTATCTGAAGTGGGAAAAACTCTCTTCGACCCGCCTCCACTCCGTATTATTTGCTTTTCATTGGGTTTTAAAACTGTCTGTCAAATATTCCAGCCAATAGCCAAGACTCTTATCTTTCAGACAAGCCCTCATTCAACACAAAGCCGTCGTAAATCAAGGAAATGCAGCCCTGCGTAAGAGGAAGAGGCAAAGTGTTTTTACCTTGTAGCGTAGCTCGCTACATTCCATTTAGCAAAGCACAATTCATAAGGTAACTGCGCTGTTTATCTTTTTACTTTACAGTCTCTTTCATACAGTTTTTGGTTAGTTATGTCTAGGTTATTCAGGAGTTTCTCCGTGCAGCAGGTCCTAGCCCAAATATGGTTTTGCAGTCTCAGTGACGCAGAGTGATATAAGGTAACAGATTATTTTGCCGGTATACCAGTGCGAATTCACTGTTATGTATAAAACAAATCCCTCTGAATTAAATGAATATAGCTAACATTACTATATTGTAACAATGGCAAGCTAGCCAGCAAAATTACACATAGCAGCTAGCTATCTATTTGTGTCTGAGACGAGCTGTTCCGAGTTTCTTTTGAATGCAATGGCGTCTGAAGGGTTTGTTTTGTTCCACATGAGTAAATTGTTCTGTAAGCAGTACAGCAGGCTCTGCAGGTAAACGAATGAGCAATTTATGCATGACGTAACACGAGGGAGAGATAACATGAGGATGTGTTTGTTGTTGTTGATTATTATGCAGGGGTTTATTTTATCTAGGGTGGACATTTGATTTTATCTACCTGGACTAAATTCTGGCTAATGAGGCTCTGGTAGAATACAAGATTCACTGTGCTGCTACATTGGTTTGGAGAGCTTTTTGGGGACCACGTGTAGGCTAGTTAGTTGTGTAATATGAAACACACCAAAAACACATCTAAAAATGAACTTTTATTGCCAATTATCAGATTTTATTGTAAAACTTAAAAAATAAATTATATTGAGACTTTTCTGGAACCTGGGCCATTTTGCATGATTTGGCACAATTTGTGCCAACGTTGGTAACCGAAATGGTTCACCTGAAAAAAAGCTCTGTAGAATTTGAATGATTTGAGATATTGACACCATATCTTTAGCAGAGATAGGCAGCATATTGAGGAATCACAAAGAGGAGTTATTTCCTCCATAGCTCTTGTAGCTCATCAGGTAAAAATTCTGAAATTTGAATTTAGGTACCCGTTTTTTAGTTTTTTCACAATTTCTGTACATACATTGTTGTAGTTAAGTAGCAAGAAGTGTATGTATATGAATTATGACTACTTAGTCATAATAGTGCAGTTCTGTTTTAATAAAAGCTATGAACCATATTTGTAGCCTTTACAGTTTTTGAGATAAACAGCTTTGTTTGTCACTAGTAAAAACAGGCGAGAATTGGTATATTTTGCCCTTGGTATTAAGAGGTTAACCATGTTCTCCAGGTCCATTGACGACCATGGGGTGTACTTGGTGAATGGCTGTTGTCTCTCTGGTTGGGGTATGACTTGCAATGGGGCCAGGAAAGTTACTTCTTCATCCTCTTCCTCTCTTTCTTCCCCTGGGGTGTATCGATCAGGTGCTCTTCTTCTTCTGCCACTCCTCCTGAGGATTTTGCTGGCACTGTTCTGGATATCACTACTGATATCGTAGACCTGCCTTAATTCTTGCTGCGAGTACCCTCCTTCACGCAGGAATGCTTGTTCTGCTTTTTTCACCTCCCTTCGGGTTTGCTTCAGCATTTCCTTTGTCACTTTCTTCTTCTTTGTTGTACTGTCATCTGAGCCTTCACTATCAGAGGAGTTTGATTCATCTCTGGGAAGGGCAGTTGACCTTAGTTTCACTTTCCCTTTGATATCATATTCTCCTCTCCTTGGGTCTCTCCCAGCTCTTCTTGATTCTCCTTTCGGTTTCGTTTCTTCTTCTCACATCTCACCTCCCTCTGCTTCTTCCATTGCCTGTTGATATCCGGTGGCACATCCTAGCTTGCTGCTCCCTTCAGATTCACGTGCCCCCGGCGACTTGACTGTCTCTTTCTTGCAACTTGTCATTCCCTGATTCTCTGGGCTGCCATGAGGTATGTGGAGGCATGGGCATGGTGTACTATTTGTGGGATTTACCTCGTTTCCTCGGCTGCCACTCCGGGTTGTCTCTGGTTCTCCTTCCTCTGGGCATGCTGCTGTAACTTTTGATCTTATTAAAACAGTTTCCAAATTCCCTTGTACATCCAGGGTCCCTTTCACTTTCACCAACTCTGGCCTCATCCTCACAGTAGTCTCAGGCCCCTGGCTCAGATCCTCTTGTTCCCCAATGTTGTTCAATAGGGGATCCAGGCCTGCAGCCTTAATGGCTCCATTCGTCGGCACATTGTTTTTGTGGAAAATACACGTGCACTGCTGGGCTCGAACCCACTATCCACTGTGTGAGAGACTGCAGTTTTAACCACTAAGCCACAGCAGCTTCTTGGAAAGCAGGAAGCCATTAGCTACATTAACATGAAAAAACATTAGTATGAAGTGTTTTTATTGGACGATAAGCTTGATGAGCAGGTATACGGACCATACCCTCAAATAATAATTCTCCCCATTGGATAACATCGCGACGGAGGCAGGCAGTTTGGCAGGAAAATGGGAAGAAGAAGAAGAAGAAGAAGAAGAAGAAGAAGATTTAATTAGCACAATGTGAACATGGGGTGTTTATTCTACATGGCATCCATAGCTATTTCTGATATAATGTGGCTTAAGAGGGTGAATAATTCCTCCAAACATGATGAGCACCTAATTAAGAAAAATTAACAGCTTGTTAAAATTCTGGGATTGCAACTGTGGTTGCAACGAAAACCAGTATACACAGGGGTCCCCCAGGACCGGTTTGGGAACCCCTGGAATAGGGCATAAGACGATTCAAAATGATCTGAACAAAGCTATTTCAGCTACGGTGCAGGTGAATTTGAGTATTTATCTATTGAATATGCATAGGTGATTAAATAATCTGCTGCTAATAAATGAGTGTGTACATAACTACTTGTCATTGTATTCTATCTGGTGTTATTCATTTGCAGCTCAATTTAAATGGTACAGCCATAGTGATAAGCAGAGATGTCAAGCAGTAGAAACCTGTTTTAAATGGCCACCACTTCTTTTCTGCCTACAGCTGGTCAGTTGACGTGGTCAGTATTAAACAACTAAAAAATGGCCTAGCTCAACAGGTAAAGCAGGGGTTCAATTTTCACAAGTAGAAAAAAAATTGTGGGTTTGCTTCACCAAAAATTCTGGTCAGCAGCCGCCACTGATCAGAGCATATTATTATTATCATGGAATGCTGTGCGCACATCTACTATGACATTGCTGAGCAACCGGTCTACTTACCCAACAGCAACAGAGCAACCGGTCTATTTACCCAACATCCCAAACAATCTCACTGTTTTTATATTTGAGTTGGCCAGTACACTCAAACAATACAGTAATATAATGGTAATATAGTCTTTCATTTTTACACCAGTGAGTAATAATTTGTATTCATTTGTTGACTAGTGTTTATTATTTGAAGGAAAAATGTCATTTTCGGATGAGAGTGTATGGGTTTTGAAAATAGTGCTTGAGGGCTTTAATTCGGACACAGTGCACTGTGCGCAGGAGACAGGGTGCAGTAGATAGGACTCTAATTCGGACACAGCCTGGGTTGAGGGTCTCGCTGTATGAGGGGCCATTGTGGACAAAAGGTCAGTCGAAAAACGCAAGAGGAAACGAACCAGCGTGAGAGAGATCCAGTTATCCCGTGAGAAAGGTCCAGTTAGCTCGCGAAAGGAATTGAAAACCTGCGAGAGGGATTAAAACTCCTGCGAGAGAGGTCACACGTGAGTGTCCACCGTGATGCCTTGTTTCATTTTCATTTCTCAGTCATGCCAAGAGTGACTGTGTCATTCCAAAAGACGCTGCTGATTCCCGCTGCTTAGCCAGAGAAAATATAATGTGTGATGTAAAGAATATGTGGCCTGATCAAGAGCAGAGAGCAGAATAATTAATTTTTGATTTTACTTTTACATTTTTTGTTTTCTCCCAGTACAGTAGTTTTTAAATTTTTTTTATTTTCTCCTGTTTTTTCTTATTTTACTTTGTCTACTCCCAACATTTTTTGTAAATTGGAAAAATAAAGTAGTAGATGGGGCTCTGATTCAGACACAGTGCACTGTACGCAGGAGACAAGGAGCGGTAGATAAGGCTCTGATTCAGACACAGTGCACTGTACGCAGGAGACAGGGCACAGTAGATAGGGCTCTGATTCAGACACAGTGCACTGTGCGCAGGAGACAGGGTGCAGTAGATGGGGCTCTGATTCAGACACAGTGTACTGTACGCAGGAGACAGGGAGCAGTAGATAAGGCTCTGATTCAGACACACTGCACTGTATGCGGAAGACAGGACGCAGTAGATAGGGCTTTGATTCGGACACAGTGCACTGTAAGCGGGAGACAGGGCGCAGTAGTTAGGGCTCTGATTCGGACACAGTGCACTGTAAGCGAGAGACAGGGCACAGTAGATAGGGCTTTGATTTGGACACAGTGCACTGTACGCGGGAGACAGGGCCCAGTAGATAGGGCTCTGATTCTGACACAATCCACTGTACGCGGGAGACAGGGCGCAGTAGATAGGGTTCTGATTCAGACACAGTGCACTGTGCGCAGGAGACAGGGCGCAGTAAATAGGGCTTTGATTTGGACACAGTGCACTGTGCGCAGGAGACAGGGTGCAGTAGATAGGGCTCTGATTCGGACACAGTGCACTGTACGCAGGAGACAGGGCCCAGTAGATAGGACTCTAATTCGGACACAGCCTGGGTTGAGGGTCTCGCTGTATGAGGGGCCATTGTGGACAAAAGGTCAGTCGAAAAACGCAAGAGGAAACGAACCAGCGTGAGAGAGATCCAGTTATCCCGTGAGAAAGGTCCAGTTAGCTCGCAAAAGGAATTGAAAACCTGCGAGAGGGATTAAAACTCCTGCGAGAGAGGTCCAATGGACAGCGTGCACACGAATGAAAGTGGCTCAAGAGAGAGGTCCAATGGATAGCGCGCACGGTCCACTGGTAAGCTTGTGAGAGAGACTGAGGTGGCTCTGTTCACTTCCATTAATTTCACGAAACAACCCAGAAAACGTATCTATAAGACATATACGAACATCATCGACATGGAACATTATGTAGTTTTGCCAAGTTGCTGTCGTAGTTAAAAAGTTATATTTTTTGCTTATTTCTGTTATTGATAATACATTTTCTGCGTAATTATAGCTGAATTCATGTGTAAATTAGCTCGGCTAGCCACTTCCTGATTTTTTACAATCTCAGTAACGTTACCACTATTAGTGGATTAGTGGAACAATTTGAGAACTGTACAATGCAAGTAGGCATGTAACCTTTTGAGCAATGAAAATACCAGATGTTCTTGAATTCAAAAGTATAATCTTTAAACCAAACATTCTTTTCCGATATGGGAACCGACGTGCTATATGAATACCATGGGCCTATCGTGCCAATGGGGTTTTACAGTTGCTATTTTTTTATAATGACAATAAATCAAATTGAACTTACTATGACTTTAAAGGGTAAGTTCGCTATTTTGGACCTTGGACCCTATTTGCGGTCCGTCTTCCATGAACCTGACCCATGAAGTCCATTTTTTCGCTGATCGGTCCAGTATTGAGTTCGCTACAGATTTCCTGTAGGCTCTCACTGGGCTACAATAGAAGTCAACGGGGCAATTAGAAATGTTCGATAAATGTGCTTTCATGTACAATAAATGAGACGGGAAGCTCAGGGTGTATTTTTACCAGTCTCAGTATGCTCTCCTGTGAAATGTATCTCAATCCGAACATTTTTACGTGCTTGGCATGGCTTGGAAGTAAGCATTTCTCTGTTGCTTGTTTTCGCTGCTCCCGCGGAGTACTATGTGTCGGGGGTAGGGGAGCGGGAAGGTGTGCCGTTTACGAAACTATCTAGTTGAGCAGTCTGCGTTTGTTTACCTTCAGCAACGTGGGCTACAATTTCCACAAAAAAACTTGGATGATGGATGACTATAATGATTACGAAGACGAAGAATTCGATTTTGACTTTGACGTTACTGGCTACAGATTTGAGCCAGAATACACGGACATGGAACTACAAGAGATGGATGATAAGAGAGCAAGAGAAGAGAGAGAGGCTGAAGTTGCGCAGGTAATGTTATCCGAAGTCAGTGCAAGGTAGTGCGGTCGGAGAAATAGTTCTGTTTCAAATGGAACTGTTGTTTCAACGTTCGGTTTGCGTTTGCGATAGCCTACATTTCACAGAAGAGCATACTGAGACCGTAAGAATACACACTGAGCTATAAAAGCACATTTATCGTTGTTTTTCCATAACATTTCTAATTGCCCCGTTGACTTCTATTGTAGCCCAGTGAGAGCCTACAGGAAATCTGTAGCGAACTCAATACTGGACCGATCAGCGAAAAAATGGACTTCATGGGTCAGGTTCATGGAAGACGGACTGCAAATAGGGTCCAAGGTCCAAAATAGCGAACTTACCCTTTAAAGCTAAAATGTTGTTATTTATATTCAAGCTATAGAGACCAATATGGCGTGTGAGAAAGCTGGGTTTAGAGAGAGAAATTCTGTGTGCGTGCATGAGTTCGGCTAGCTTGAACCTATATAGAAGGAAACTAGAGTTTAAAATGTTACCGAAATGAAATATCCCATTTAGCTCTTTAGTTTCCTTATCCACGGTCGCCCCCTAGTGGCACCCCCGGTAAAGATGAGTAAAAAGGGTTATAAAAAATTTACCGTTTGGTGAATTAGCTTAATCTCACACTGGAAAAATGAGGAAAAATCCAACCTTTAATTGAAGTACATTTATTCAGAGAAAAAAATCCCTCATCAAGAAATAATTATTTTTAACAAAACCACGTGTGCCACAATTATTGGCACCCCTGCATTTAATACTTTGTACAACCTCCCTTTGCCAATTAAACTGCACTGAGTCTTCTCCCGTAACTCTAGATCTAATAAGGTTGGAGAATACAGAGCAAAGAATCTGAGATGTCAGATTGTCCTGCTGGAAGAACCAACGATGACCCAGTTTTAGTTTCCTGGCAGAGGCAGCCAGAATCAGATAAAAAATTTCCTGGTATTTCATGAAGTTCATGATGCCATGTACCCTAAACAAGCTTCCCAGGGCCTTTGGAGGAAAAACAGCCCAACAACATCACGGAACCTCCACCATACTTAACTGTGGGGATCAGGTTATTTTTGGTATAGCCATCCTTCTTTTTACGCCAAACCCACCTTGAGTGTTAGTTGCCGAAAAACTCAATTTTCGTTTCATCTGACCATAGAACACAGTTCCAGTAAAAGTTCCAGTAGCGTTTAGCAAACTCCAGGTGCTTACGTTTGTGGTGAAATGACAGGACAGGTTTTTTTCTTCCTGTCACGTCCCATGTCTCTACGTCTTAAGTCTGTTTCTGGTTTTTACGTTTGTATGTATTTTCAGTATTGGTAGTCCGTTCCGTTTTTTCCCTTTCTCCCCATTTTATGTCTCCGCTTCCCCACACCTGAATTGTGTTTCCTCATGTGTTTCGTCTCACCTGTTCCTCGTTGTCTTTTCGTTAGTCTGGCATATAGTCTCCCGTTTCTTTGTTCTGTGTGCCAGATCGTCTTGTGCCCTGCATTCGTACTTGTTTATCAGCTTTCCAGCGTTTTCTCCTGCCTGTTCCGAGTTCCTGTTTCCAGTCCTGTGTCTACCCGTCCAGTTCCTGTTCTCCTGCCTGTCATGCCTGTTCCTGTCTAGCCCTGTTCCAGTCCTCCTGCTCGCCTGCCCATCCCCGTCCTAGCCCTGCTCCAGCCCTTCGCCCTCCTGTTCTCCAGCTCTGACGGATCTCCCGGTTTTCACCCCTGCCTGTCCTGGATTTGTTTCTGCCCATTCTGCATTGCCCGGTTTGCTGGACTCTGACCCCTGCCTGGAACTGACTACGTATCTGCCTCGCCTTTATTGCACTGTTTGCTGGACTTTGACCCTGTTCTGTCGACCTCGAATAAAGCCTTATTCTCATTACTCTTGGTGTCTGCGAGTGGTTCCGATCGGTTCGCATAGCAGAACGATCTGGCCACTATGGAACCAGCAGACCCACAATGGACTTCGAAAGTTCTTCGTCTTCAGAGCACTCGACTGGGGACGCACGATACGGCGCTGCAGTGGCTCCAACATGCCGTACAGACTATCACGGAACAAATGGCGTTGTTCCGCCGTGCACCAGGTCCAGTCCATGGCTGCTCCCTGAGGGATTCCAGAGCCCCGTCTGCCCGCACCTGACCGATACTCTGGGGAGCCCGGTTCCTGTCGCACCTTCCTCACCCAGTGTTCGCTGGTCTTCGACTTTAGCCCTCCTCATTCCCTCTGAACGGTCCAAGGTCGCCTACGTCATCACCCTGCTCTCTGGGAAAGCTCGTGCCTGGGGGATAGCATGTTGGGAGTCGGGAGGTCAGCACATTGCCACCTTTCTGTCCTTCGCCACCGTGATGAAGGTTTTCAACCGGTCCTCAGTCGGTCACTCGGCAGCATGGCAACTCCTGTGCCTCTGTCAGGAACAGCAATCTGTCTCTGACTTTTCCATTTAGTTCCGGACATTGGCACAATCTGCGGGATGGAATCAGGAGGCATTATAAGACGCTTTTCTGCATAGCCTGTCTAAGAGCATACAGACGAACTGACTACGTGCGACCTGCCCCAAGATTTGGATGGTCTAGTTGACACTCATCTGCAAGAACGACGGGTGGTGAGAGTCTCTCCATCTCCAGCTACTCCTCGCCGATTCAGCCTTCCAGCACCCCCTGAGCCATCCCCCCACCTGAACCCATGCAAGTGGAGCGTGCCTGGCTACGCCCCAGGAACGTCAGCGGCGTCTCTCCAGCCATCTATGCCTGTACTGTGGGGGCCCGGGTCACTTCATCCACAACTGCCCAGAGAAAGGCAACGCCCGTCAAGTGAAAGAGGAGGCCCTGACGGCCGTTTCCCTGACCTCTTCCACTTCTCGACCCACTCATCATGCTAATTTCATCTGCCCTTCCCTGGTCTGTCAGTTGGGCATTCGCACCGCCCTTTTGAAGACGCCTCTTCACACAACACTCTTACCCATGGCTAACTAAGCACAATCCCCAAGTAGACTGATCCCGGGGAATTATAACTGGCTGGAGTCCCAAGTGCCACCTCACCTCGCCTCAGTTCTGCTGCCAGTTCCGTGAGGGCCTCACCACCTCTGAAGGAAGAGGCTATCAATCTCACTAAAGTGCCCAGTGAATATCACAACCTCTGTCAGGTGTTCAGTCGCTCCCAAGCCTGCTCTCTGCCTCCTCACCATGCCTATGACTGCCCTATTGACCTGCTACCAGGAACTTCACCCCCTAGAGGCCGCCTGTATTCCCTCTCTGTTCCTGAGACCAAGGCCATGGAAAAGTACATCACGGAATCCCTGGCTTCAGGAATCATTCGTCCCTCCTTGTCCCCAGCTGGAGCTGGATTCTTTTTTGTGGGCAACAAAGATGGTTCGCTGAGCCTATGCATTGACTACCGCGGACTGAACGACATCACTGTCAAGAACTGCTATCCCTTACCTCTTATTTCATCTGCCTTCTCCACCCTGCAAGGCTGCAACATGTATACCAAGCTTGACCTTCGCAACGCCTACCACTTGGTGCGGATCCGGGAGGGAGACGAATGGAAGACGGCCTTCAATACCCAGTCCGGACACTATCAGTACCTGGCTATACCGTTCGGGCTTACTAACACCCCCACTGTGTTCCAAGCAATGGTCAACAACGTACTTCAGGACATAATTTACAAGTTTGTGTACGTGTACCTAGACGACATTCTGGTGTTCTCCTGCACTCCTGAAGAACATGTTCATCACATATGCGCCAGATGATTCAGCGACTTGTGGAGAATCAGTTATACCTCATGGCTGAGAAGTGTGAATTCAGTCAGCCATCTGTTCAGTTTCTGGGGTTCGTCGTGGCAAAGGGAAGACTAGAGATGGATACTGAGAAGGTGAGGGCGGTCCAGAAATGGCCGGAGCCCAGCAGTCGCAAGCAACTCCAACGCTTCCTTGGGTTCCCTAATTTTTATAATTGCTTCATACGCAATTATAGCTCAGTGGCGGCCCCCCTAACGGCTCTTACCTCCACTAAGACGCCTTTTAGCTGGACCACGGAGGCCAGCTCAGCCTTCCTCGAACTTAAGCAGCGCTTTGCCACTGCACCTGTGCTATCCCTTCCTGACCCCGGCCGACAGTTTGTGGTTGAAGCCGATGCCTCCAATACTGGCGTGGGAGCTGTACTGTCCCAACGGGCCGAGGATGACAAGATGCACCCCTGCGCCTTCTTTTCACACCATCTCTCTGGCGCTGAGAGAAATGAGTGTGTCGGGAATTTCTGGCGGTGAAGATGGCCTTTGAGGAGTGGCGCCATTAGCTGAAGGAGGCCTCCATTCCGTTTCTCGTCTGGACGGATCACCGCAACCTTGAGTACCTCCGCTCCGCTCAAAGACTCAACCCATGTCAGGCCCGGTGGTCATTGTTCTTCTCCAGATTACAATTCACACTGCCGTACCGACCTGGATCTAAAAATGTCACGCCCGACGTCTTATCCCGGCTGCACGAAACCCCAGAAGAAGAGGGGGATCCCAAGTGTGGTGGCCGCAGCGAGACTGGACATTGTTGGAGTGGTAGAAGATGCACTATGTGAAGATCCGGGTCCAAGTGACACTCCCGACACTCACCTGGGCCCATGCCTCCTGATTGTCTTGCCATCCCGGTGCCGCCTGTACCCTGGCCCTCCTGTCTCGCTGGGTCTGGTGGCCTGAAATAAAAAAGGAAACGGCTGAGTTTGTGGCGGTGTGCAACACCTGTGCCCGCGCAAAATCCAGCAACCTACATCCTAGTGGGCTTCTGCAACCCCTGGCTGTGCCCCATGGTCCCTGGTCCCACATCGCTATAGATTTAGTCACCGGCCTGCCACCCTCTGAAGGTAACACTGTGGTATTGACTATCGTGGACCGGTTTTCCAAGGCCATCCACTTTGTGGGTCTCGCTAAACTCCCCTCCGCCAAGGAGACTGCCAAACTCATAGTCACTCAGGTTTTCTGGCTTCATGGCCTTCCCCTGGAAATTATTTCCGACAGAGGCCCCCAGTTTGCCAGAAAATTTTGGCGCTCCTTCTGCGCTCTCATCAGAGACTAATGGTCAAACAGAGCAGCTAAACCAAGAGCTGGGAAAGGGCATGCGCTGCCTCGTGGAAAGAACACCTCCGCTGCCTCGTGGAGAGAACCCTTACTTCTTGGTCCAGCTGTCTCTCCTGGATAGAATATGCCCACATTGGTTGCCCACCCCTATTATTAACGACAAGTTCCTTGGTCTTTATGAGTGTTTCTGAGCAAAGCACTCTCTTGACACCATGTTAGTAGATTGTTGATGTGATTAATGCAAGAACTCTCTAGTTCAACATTACCCGTAAACATTAAACCCACCATTGCCACATCATCTGCATACTTAAGAAGACAAAAATTGCTGTCATAGATCTGCATTTCATTTATATACATAGAAAAATGTGCAGGAGATAAAACGCAACCTTGGGGCGCCCCAGTATTCAAAATAATTTCATCAGACAGGGAACCTTGTACAGAGACTCTTTGGGGGCGGTCAGATAGAAAGTCTTTGATCCACAGTGCAAGGTGTCCATTGGTATTAAGTTTAAAAAGTCGATTTAATAAAATGTCAGTCCTAATCGTGTTAAAAGCTGAGCTGAAATCAATAAACAAAATTCTGACATAAGCCTTAGGACGCTGGATGTGTTTGGTAACCATGTGCAGTAGTGTTAGTGTAGCATCCTCAGTACCTCTCTGTGCTTTATAGGCAAATTGGAGGTTGTCTAGCTGACCATGGGGAGATGTAAGGCACCCCAGTATAACCCGTTCCATGCACTTGCATAAGATATTGGTAAGCGCAATGGGTCTGAAGTCATTAGGTGAGAAGGGGCGACTCTTTTTAGGCACTGGAATGATTGTGGATCTCTTCCATGAGAGTGGCACAACATGCTCATCAAGCAGACCCTGGAATAATCTTGTAAAAAACACCTTTTAGTTGATAACTGCAATGGCTCTTCCTCTGAGACCATCCGGGCCTGGAGCTTTGTGTGGCCTTATCTTAGCAAGACTGCCTGCTATCTCCCCTTCAGTAAGTGTGATAGGGTCCCAAACTAGGCTACATACATTGTCAAGTATATCCCCATGAGTGAATTTGTCAAACCTACTGTAGAACCGGTTTAGCTCATTGGCAAAGGAGACAGTATCTGTGGGCAGGCAATGTTGTTTCCTAGCCTCTCTGCCCATCATTGTATTGAGACTGCTCCATGCTTTCTTTGCATCACCAGTAATAAATTGTTTCTCCATTTTGTGTCTATGCTGTTGTCTGGATCTTTTAATTATCCCCCTCAGTTCAGCCCTTTTTACTTTAAATAATGCCATGTCTCCCCGAACAAAGACAGCCCTTGTCTCACTGAGACATTTTTGTCATTAAATATGAGACCCATACCTTGTTAGGTATACCTTAATGGTTATTGTGGTCTCCACATTAGAGTTCCGAGAGTGCCATGTAGGACAGTCTATGTATTCTTGAAGAGTTGGCAGGTGACTGGAAAGATTGCAAGAATTAAAATCCCCAAGTATGAAGATAGGCTGATCCACAGATCATGAGAGTGCATTGTTAAAACTCTCTTATCTGGCTCGCTGCTTCCTCAAATTTCGGCCCCGATATGTACGTCAGAATGATGGTGATCTGACCGAATTCCCTCGGCAGATAGAACGGTCTGAATGAAACCGAGAGCAGTTCATAGTCAGGTGTGCATACATTCTTGTGGATGTGCAGTTGAGTTGCCCAGTTGTCGTCAACAAATATACACATGCCCCCCACCCAAGGGCGTAGGTTTCATTTCAACTTTGGGGGGGACATAGGACCCCCCCCCCCCCCAATCCCCAATCCCCATCTTTGCTCAGAGTATAGATGCACATTAAACTGGCCTATTGTAAAACTAGCAATAATGACCATTCAAAATGTCTCATCTCTAAAATCAATCTAAACAAAATAAGACAGCCCAAAAAATCTTTTTGTTTTTATTTCCACTGAATAGCATCTTTACATATAATGAATTAACTAATTTAGGATATTATTAAAGAAAAAAAAACAGGTATAATTTTCTAAATCATTATTACACAACAAAAAAGTGGTTTGTCTCAACCTGCCATCTCATGCCTCACACTGACTCTCTCCCTCCTCTGGCTCCTCTCTAGGTCTAGCTTCCTCAGCTGCCTAACATGATTATATCAGAATGGTCCATTAGCCTAATCCCATAATAAAATGTCTTAATAGTTGTGAGTAATAAATGTAGTAAACACTAAGATACTTAAACTACAAAGCTTAATAACACACAAATAACCTGTAGTGGATACTGCAATGATATTATACCATGAAGAACTTTGTCTTTCAATAGGCTACCTCTATTACCATGTGCAAAAAGAGAGAGATCTCACTCAAGGGTGCATTTAAACAATAGACACTTCTAAGCTACAATTCAATTAGATTTGTGAGGGATGAACATAAGACACCAAGCGAAGTGCATTTTTATTGGCATGTTAGTTAAAAATAATATATAAATCAATTGGTTAAGAATTTGATATAGATTGTTAGAAGCAAGCAGCTAATCTCAACCTAGACATTCTGGTAATGTTAACCTTAACGTTAATTAGGCAACATAACGTTGTTAACGCTAATGTTACGACTAAAATGAAGACTAAAGGCCATAACACACCAAGAACGACACAAATAAACGAAACTAAATTGCGAATAATTCGGAGGTGAATTTGACGCCTATAATATATGCACATCAACGCGATGCGATTTTGGAATGAATTAAATAGGTTCTTTAAAAAAATTCGCTCCATGAAAGAATTGAGTCAACATGACGTGACTATGACCTGAGGCTACTGTTGCTCAGTAAAAACCATCACCTCCCTCTTTTATTCTTCTAGCCTATGTGTCTCTCAAATACCATAACTTCTTTACCTCAACTATAATATACAAGCATAGTAACTACACTTTACCTAAACACACGAAACACACAACGCCTGCAGATAAGAAAGCGCCGCTGCTGCATAGTGGTAGAAAATATTCCTCTATGGCAAGCCGTTTTAACATTTATTCCTCAAGACTTACTAGTAACTATTCTAAAGTTACTAGTACTTATTTTTTAGTTACTAGTCACTAATCCAATAGTTACTAGTATCTATTTCAGTTTTACTAGTAACTTTTCATTAGATACTAGTACTTACTCTTTAGTTACTAGTAACTATTCCATTTTTACTAGTAAGAGATTGAAAACTTTTGCAATTGAATTCTATGAAGCTCTGCGGTTCAGATATCAACTATTTGCTTCTGACTAGTAACTATTCCAATAGTGACTAGTAACTACTTCAGTTTTACTAGTAACTATTCATAAGATACCAGTACCTATTTATTAGTTACTATATTCCAATTGTTACTACTAACATTTTTATTTCTACTAGTAAGAATGTTCATTGAACTATCAAGTAGTCATTTTGACTAGTCATTACCAATGACGTGAAACAGAAATAGTTACTAGTAAGAATAAAAATATTACTAGTAACAATTGGAATAGTTACTAGTAACTAATAAATAGGTACTAGTATCTAATGAATAGTTACTAGTAAAACTGAAATAGTTACTAGTAACTATTGGAATAGTTACTAGTCACTAAAGAATAGTTACTAGTAAAACTGAAATAGATACTAGTCACTATTGGAATAGTTACTAGTCAGAAGCAAATAGTTGATATCTGAACCGCAGAGCCCCATAGAATTAAATTGCAAAAATGTTCAATCTCTTACTAGTAAAAATAGAATAGTTACTAGTAACTAAAGAGTAAGTACTAGTATCTAATGAAAAGTTACTAGTAAAACTGAAATAGATAATAGATTTCCCGATCACTGATAGCCTATAGAATAACGTAGAAAACAGTCTGCCTACTATCAGTGATAGCCAGAGCACTTCAGTATGAACAACCGTGTCTTTGTTTGACTTTTCCTACGGTAATATATGACTACAGCGCGTTTGTTTCTCTATCACTCATCACCCATATGAAAATGTCTATAGTAAAAAATATAGTAAGCGACTATGACTACAGCATATGGTGGCCCAGGATTCAATTAAGGTTAGCTGTAGTTTTTTCGTAGATAGTGATGCTACACAGGAAAAGTGTAACCGCTTACGAAAACATTAGTGTAGCCTATATCCTTATCAGCCCCTCAGATGTCAATTCAAGTTATCATTCTCTGCACAATTAGTTTGTTCCTTTGTGGACGTTTGTTGTCACAAGTAACGCCAGTCAACCAGGCGATGTAGAATGAGGAACTATAGCAATAGGCTAGACTACCAAGTCATTTTCGTATGCGCAGATAACAAGTTGTGTGTATTGCAATCACTTATAAACCCACCATCCTCATAGCCTATTTGCTCGGCTGCTCTTCCACAAACTGTCCTTCAAATCGCTGTCCTTGTATTTATTTATTTTTTAATCAAAGAGTAGGCTAGCCTACATGCAGGGAAACAAACAGTTGGTTTGCCATATTGGTTGTTGTGTAGTTTGTGGCAGTGCTGTGACGTCTGTCAAGAGGACCTGTTATGATTGGACAGATAAATAGAGAGCCGAAGTGTGACTTCACTTCAGTTCCGGAAGTAAATTTCCAGAATGGGGTTTCCCCATTGGGATTTAAACAATCTGAGATTATAAGGATCCTGTTTTCAGTACAACTACAGGACTTCAATATGTTTTACCTATATGACCCTTCTCTCAATCATGGCATTCCTGTGCAGTTTAGTTTGAAATTGCACAAATTACATTAATTTATATAACGTTGTTCGCTAACAAACTACATTTCCCCACACAGTATGGAGTGTCATCGTGTCGCCTGATTTTACGTCACTGCCCCTTGCCCTTTGAACGTGGACCGGTCGGTGTCAGAAATCAAGTTCGCTAACAGAAAACTTCGTAATAGGCTACGGCAGTGTCATATAGGCTACATTTAAAAATTTTCTTGACCCTGATAACACTATATATAGCCTACATTATTACTTTTCAAAGTGGTCTATGCTATGTTTATCTGCTCAATGTAGGTGATTTTATAGACTATGAATGATGACAACAGGCTAGTTAAATAATTTTATTTGTGACTTAGGTCGGGATACAGACCAGTTCAACATGTTTAAACATAAACGTAACATCCAGTCATTTGTTTGCATCACAGAACTAGTTTGCATTAACGGAGACTGCACACTGAAGCTATGCTATTGCATTTTCAAGTTTAGACATTTAGCTGACTGAAGCAGTACTACAGTTTTAGTGTTGCTCTGGCTGTGTCCACTTTGCTAGCCTCACATCTTGCTGTTTTAACTCGCCAGATCAACTCAATTTTTAGCTAGCTCTGGTCATTTTATTTAGTTAATGTTACACAACTTTGTGTAACTATATCTCGTTAGGTAGATAGCTAAATGTGTATTATTAGCCAGCTATCTTCGGCAAATGATCTGCTAACGTTAGCCACCTAGCTCGCTAACTAAAAGAAAATGACACCACGGTAACGGTAAACTTGTTTACACTGCTTTTTTTTATATGTAAGCTATGAAAACATGACTACAATATGAAAGGTGGGTGTGTTCAACCGGAGTGGTTCGGTTTACAATACATATTTTATCAGTTTCTCTCACTTTTGCCCATTTGGGATGACAGTGGACCTAACGTAGCTTAGGCCTACCGTAACGTAGATTTTGCATTAACCACGTTAACTAGATGGAACTACATAAACTGACAGGACAGTAGGCTAACGTTACACCTGACCAATGGCAACAATTTGGTGCAAAACACTTGCACCATCTCCTACCTAGCTAATAAATGTTTAAAATTAAAATGATTGCGTACAAAAAGCGACATTGTGTAGTTTGTTTGTTAATAAAAAAATATTTGCCTACAGTCTTGTACCTTTGCTTAAATCATTATAAATTTGGAGTTTAGTTCACAAATTAGATAGTTTGGGTGTTACGTAATAATGTTATGTAACCAAGAAGCTGGTATGATACCTCACCTTGTTATATCTGTCGGTAGCAGAAAAGTCAACGGGAGAAGGAATGGGGATAATTTCTCTTCCGGAACGGAGCATCCTGTTAGTGACGTGGCAACTTCGGCTCTCTATAATATCGCAAACGAGAACTGGAAAAAAACTAACTTGATCCGAATAAAATAAATGGTGCCTTTTCACAAACAAAATTTGATGTGCATGATTTTATGAACAATACAGGAGTTCTTTTTTATTTTTCAACGTGCGATTTGTTCGTGCGAATAAATCGCGGCCAGTGTGTAAAGGGCCAAATCACACGTTGAAAAATAAAAACGAACTCCTGTATTGTTCATAAAATCATGCACATCAAACACGAAATTTTGTTTGCGAAAACGCGGCATTTATTTTATTCGGATCAAGTTCGTTTTTTTCCAGTTCTCGTTTGCGATATTATTTATCTGTCCAATCATAACAGGTCCTCTTGACAGACGTCACAGCACTGCCACAAACTACACAACAACCAATATGGTGAACCAACTGTTTGTTTCCCTGCATGTAGGCCAGCCTACTCTTTGAATAAAAAAATTAAATAATAAGGACAGTGATTTGAAGGACAGTTTGTGAAAAAGCAGCCGAGCAAATAGGATGGTGGGTTTATAAATAATTGCAATACACACGACTTGTTATCTGCGCATACGAAAATGACTTGGTAGTCTAACCTATTGCTATAGTTCCTCCAGTGGCGGCTGCTGACCAGAATTTTTGGTAAACCCACAATTTTTTTTCTACCTGTGAAAATCGAACCCCAGCTTTACTTGTTGAGTTGTTTACTTGTCATTTTTGAGTTGTTTAACACTGACCACGTCAACTGACCAGCTGTAGGCAGAAAAGTTGCTGGCCATTTAAAATTGAGCTGCCTTCTCTCAAATGAATTACACCAGATAGAACACAATGACAAGTAGTTATGTACAGATTCATTGATTAGCAGCCAAATTATTCAATAACCTATGCATATTCAATAGATAAATACTCAAATCCACCTGCACCGTAGCTGAAATAGCTTTGTTCAGATCATTTTGAATTGTCTTATGCCCTATGCACTGGGGAGTATTATTACCTGTTGACCTCATGTGATTTGAGGAGGTCGTCTGTGATCTTAATCCCGAGCGAATCTGCATTTCCGTAATTTGTAAAGTCAAAATTCCCCACCGTAAATTACCTACCATATTTTGCACAAAACAGGTCACCTGATAATATTAGTGTCATGGTTTGTGACCCTTTTTCCCTTGCGGTCGGTTTCCTTGGTAGCCACTCGAGGGCGCTGCCCTTTTAGTGGATGTTTGCTCTGCCCCGTCTTGATTGCGGAGCTTCTCTCTGCATCACACCTGTGCATGGTTACCTTGGAGCTATTTAAGCTCATGTTTTCCTCCGTTCTGGGCTTTGATATTAATTTGTATTGTCTGGCATTAATTGCTCTGTTTTGTGTGTGGTATTATTTTGCCCATTGATTGCTTAGCCAGCAGGCCCGGTTCTAGACTGTTTTGATTGGGGGGGCATGAAGAGATGTTGGTGGGGAACGAAGTAGCGGGGGGTCTGGGGGTCCTCTGGGGGTCCTCCCCCAGAAAATTTTGAGCCTTTTAAAACTTATTTCCTGCATTTCTACACAACCTCACACAGGGTATTTTCTAAAATAAAATGTTTAATCTATCGGAGAGAATCGCTGCGCATATAGCTGCCCTGGGCGAGTTGGAATCATGGTCGGGCTTGGAGGAGTTGCGCCCTGAATAAGGACATGATGACCTCTGTCTACCACCGGCTGACGGGGTTGTGCAGCGGTGATTCTCTAGCGGTTGCTACACAGGGGAATTGAATTAGAATAGGGGTTCAATTGGGGGGGGGGGAATCTGAAACAAATTTTTTTTTTTAAAACACGTAGGCTAGCCTACTTTAATCCATATCAAGAGCCGATGTAATGGCCTTCTCATGAGCAAGAATAACCAGGTTTTGCTTTCGCCCATGCAACATGGTATGGTGGAAGGGGTTAAAGATGCAAGATAACTTGGAGAAATAACTTGTTGCAGATGAAACCGATAATATCCAATTTATAGTAGTTATAGTTATAGTTTTTATTTCGCACAAATTTAAAATACAAAATTTACAGAGAAAACAATTTATGAACAGTGCAGGAAGAGGCAAAAAAGCCCAATGGGCTTATGTGGAGCCTCCACCTAATGATCGCCAAGAGTGTTATAAAGAACACAAAATAACATACAGAAATTAACATAAATACATAAGAGTGATAGCTAACTAATAATAATAATAATGACAAAATATATATCAACAACAATACCAAAAAAAAGAAAATGTGAATGTGTGGTTATGTGGTGTAGATGCAGATATGGTGTATGTGTGTGGATGTATGTATGTCAGTGAGTGTGTGTGTTATGCATACATAAGAAATATTGATATGGAACAAACAAGGATACATAAAGTACATATATAAAAATAAAAAAAAACAGTTACAGAGCAGCAGTTAAATGATCTCTTAGATGTTTTTTGAAACAATTTATAGAGGAACTGTTTCTTGCCAGACGAGAAAAGCCATTCC
>CM056380.1:109029055-109096679 GCA_029718625.1 Synaphobranchus kaupii
TAGAGGTCTGTCATACAGTGCTTCAAGGAAGGTGATGAGGCGTGCAGAATTGTAGGGGTCAATAGTGGGGATGTGGGACATTACACCATCTCTTGAGATCGCATCACACATGGTTATGTTTCCCCCCACGTTGTCCTGGGACATTGATCCTGGCCATGATATATGATTTGTGGCCCTAATTTCATTTGACACTTCTGTTCTGTGCCTACCCCCCCCCCCCCCCCCCCCCCCCGTCCTCTTTGGGCTCCTGGTTGTGGTGTAATGTAATGTAATGTTCCCTTCTTCCTCTCCTTCGTCTTTGTCTTTGTCTTTGTCCTCCATTTCTCAACAGCACCGACTCACTGGTGTTCTCTTTTATAGGTGGGTATGGACTGATTGTTGATTGGACAATTCAGCACTTAGGATTTGCACATGTGCAGTAGAGATCTACTTGTGTGTCATTAGTGTCGTCTGCTGTGACCAAATAATGTCAGTTTTGTCTGGCAGGACTTACCTAAATGATTTTTGTGTCATGTGATGAGACTTTGGGTTTACTGTTTTGCAAAAATGTGTTGGTGTTCTGTTGATTTCGGTTTAGGTGTTGACATTGAGAACCACAGTTTCATTCTGTAACTGTAACTGGACCGTGTTAGGCAGCCTCAGAGGGTTTAGGCAGTTTCATTCTGTAACTGTAACTGGACCGTGTTAGGCAGCCTCAGAGGGTTTAGGCAGTTTTAAACATGCACCATCTCTCCGGTCTCTGAGGACGGTCGTCTCTAGCATGGTCAGAATTGGATATGATTTTTGGATATGATTTATGTGCAGCACCATTGGAAAACGGGCAGTGATCTAGTGCTTAATTAAAGGGGCATTTCTTTCCCAATGCCGTGGAGGGAAAAGTGATTATTTCTGAAGCTCTTAAAAAGCAATCGGGTTAAACTCTGAAAGTTTTGACAGCGTAAACGCGCAGTAAACGCGGAAGAGTGAAGTGATGTTGTGCTCATCTACAATAGCAGCCGTGTACTTCCTCCAGAGCTGCAGCCCCCGGCCTCTTCCTCCCAATCCACCCCCCCTACAACCCCCCCCCCCCCCCCCCCCCCCCCCATCGCTCCCCACCATGAAAGATCGTTTGTCTGCCGAAGGCCAGCAGTGCGCCGGTGTATATTACCCACATTTACAACGCACCAATACACTCTCTGCCTTTCCACTCTCCATGAATAACACCTCTAAACAGGCCCGCTGGGATTTTTAAAGATGCTGTTGGGGGGGGGGGGGGGGGGGGGGTGGGGACTGCCTCTGATCCACCTTAAACCCCTCCCGTTACACAGTCACAGTCCCACAATGCATTGCTCTGTCTGAGGGTCCAGGACTGGAGTGTGGTTCAACTGCTTGTTTCTATAGTGTAAAAAGAGTGGGTGCGTGGGTGCGTGGGTGCGTGTGGGTGCGGGTGGGTGCAGGGGGGTGGGGGGGCGGGGTATAGATCCCAGAAGGAGAGACGTGTGAGAGAGAGGTCTGCCACGCTGGAGATGCTGACGGCGCTAACAGACTCTGGCAGGAGAGGAGAGCGCGCTCAGTAAGAGATGCTTCTGCTCCCCCCCCCCCGCACAGCCAGCCCCCCTCCCCTGGGCAAACTTGCCCATAAAGCTAATTAACACCGCCAAAAGCACACAACTGCGTTCTGCCGTCATTTCTATGGCCTTGTGGGAAACACACGGTCTCTCGCCACTGACGCGCGGGCACATATATCACCGGCTAATGCATTCACACACACGTCCGTTTTTATGTTTTGAAATACTGTTGCTATTGTATGGATATGATATTCGGTCTGAGGGGACTGGAGACAGAAGCTGCTGCTGTGAGAGGGTGAAATATGTGATGTCATATCCATTGTACGGACTGAAATATGTGATGTCATATGCTGCGTTCCAGTGCACCTCGGAAATATCGTATTTACCGTATTTACGAGTTAAGAGCACTGGAACGACCCTTCGAAGTCGTAAATACGAGTGGGAAATTTGGAAATTTGGATGATACCCGAGTTCCCGAGTTGTGACGTTGCGAGACACTTCGGGACAGCAAAAATGGCGGAAAGTATGGAAACTGCTTCACCAATTGATGGTAAAAAAATAAAGGTCCTGATCGGAACACCCCTAAACATAACATAACTTGAACATAAAGTAGAGAGCCCCTGACACACACAGACACACACACAGCTATGCTAACAAGCCTAGCTAACCAAATGTTAGTGATATAGCTAGCAAATTATAACGTTAATTAAGCTAATACGTGATTTAAAACGTCAACTATATACCCGATGCGCATTCTCTCCTCTTCATTCTGCCGCTGAAGCACAAAGCAGTTCTCGGTTTCTTGCTTTCTATAGCTAAACATTAACCACAAAAACACAAGTTTCTTTATCGCGTCCATGTTTATTGTTCTTTCCGACCAAGAGCACTGGAACGCACCAATGTCGTAATTACAACTTAACAACTGGGAAGTACGAGCTTCCTTGGTGCACTGGAACGCAGCAATAGCCGCGGTAAGGTCTGAAATATGTGATGTCATAGCCGCGGTACGGTCTGAAATATGTGATGTCATAGCCATGGTACGGTCTGAAATATGTGATGTTATAGCCGCGGTACGGTCTGAAATATGTGATGTCATAGCCGCGGTACGGTCTGAAATATGTGATGTCATAGCCGTGGTACGGTCTGAAATATGTGATGTCATAGCCGCGGTACGGTCTGAAATATGTGATGTCATAGCCGCGGTACGGTCTGAAATATGTGATGTCATAGCCGCGGTACGGTCTGAAATATGTGATGTCATAGCCGCGGTACGGTCTGAAATAGGTGATGTCATCAGTATGCGCCCAGTTTGTCCTGTATTAATAGACAAGGTGAGCACTGTCTACGGCAGGGCTGCCCAACCCTGTTCCTGGAGATCTACCGTCCTGTAGGTTTTCAACCCTAATTTGGCACACCTGATTCTACCCATAATAATAATATAGGTAATACCTATAAGAGCACCCTGCAGAAGATATGCACACTGCAAAAAAAAAAAAAGCAATAAGGTTAGTAAATCATGTTGGGTATCGTGAGCATCAACTGTTTTTAAAGACACAGACTTTGAAATTTATGGATATAGTGAATTTTAGAACTGCACAAATTATGTTTAAAGCAAGACATAATGTACTGCCAGGTAACATTCAAAAAATGTTCATGGATAGAGAGGGAAGATATGATTTAAGAGGGAAACTTAATTTAAAACAACCTTATGTCCGCACTACTCTTAAAAGCTTGTGTGTTTCAGTTTGTGGGGTAACCCTGTAGAATGGCTTAGATGAGGAAACCAAAAGGAGCAAGAACATTGTACAGTTCAAAAACAGATATAAGAAAATACTCATTGATAAGTCCAAAAATGAGGAGCTGTTCGAGAAAAGAAAATTAACTCAAACTCAAATACTAATTAGCAGCTCAAATAGATCTCTAGCTGTTGAATGAGGTGTGCTTTGTTAAGGTTGGTGTGAAAACCTACAGGATGGTAGATCTCCAGGAACAGGGTTGGGCAGCCCTGGTCTATGGCGTACCTGTACCTGCTGTAGCTGGAAGTAAAGAGGCCTTTTCTCATTTTTAACACCTGCTAGGCTCATCCACACAGGTAGGGGGTGCTGCTGCTCCTGACTGCTCTTCCCTCCGTAGATACACACCCTTATCCAGGGGTGCGTCCCAATATTCTTCACTCTCCACCTCCCTTCCTCCACTCCCCCACTACCACTCCTCTCCTACCCGGAAGTATGCAAAACTGTCTGAACGTTTTGAGTACAAGTATTTGCATGTACAGTATACAATGCACCTGGCATTGCGGTTTGCGTTGAGACATTAATTAATATGTAACCATTAATACGTAATTAAGATGTAATCAGTTACATTAGATTAAAACACAAAGATCCGTTTCCAGGGCACGGAGTAGAGGAGGTGGTAGTGGAGGAAGGGAGGGTGCATTTTTCGACTATTGGGACGCACCCCCGTTCATCTTTAACCAGCGCTGTAATGAGTCTTCCTCTAGCGCTTCAGCCAGGCCTGAAACTTTCAAACAACCTGTGCTGTTTTCTCTCCGGTAAAAAGTCGGCTGCAAATTTCAGAATAGTTTTTTTCTGATTGCATGAGCTAGAATCACACAAGGTGATCAAAATGGGCCCTGCAGAAAACAGTTATTGATTATGCACCAGTAATATTCCAGTGGATTTTGGGACCCTGACCGGTTTTTGGTTAGTTATGCACATATATAACTAAATATGTTTTCCTGATGTTCAGAGCTTTCTGTTAAACATGTATTACAATTATAAAAGTGCAGTTAGGATCGTTGTCTAACACATTATCAGTGATTTACCCAACTATTATATTTAAGCATTTATTTTTTTATAGGAGCTTAAAGTGAATTTTATTTTTTCTGACAGAGGTCAGTGAGTGCCACAGATTAACCTCAGTGAAAGTGTGTAATTGCACACCCTAAATCAGCGGCTCTTTACAAGGCTGCCCCTGTAAGGCGTGAGTGTCACTCTGACCACAGCACCATGCAGTTAAATTTATGGGTTGTGAACCAGGGAGCAGCCAGAGTAAAAAAACCTGAATGTGAGGCGGGGAGGGAGAACTTCTGTGTGTTTGAGAGCCAGAGGAACCCCGGGGGCAGTGAGCCAGTGTTCTAACACCCCCAGCGCTCTGCAGCCCCCCGATTACGCCCATAATTCCACTGCTACGGCCTCGTCATCACCACTGCCAAGAATAATTAAAATCATCACATTTCAGGTCTGCCCATTACCCCAATTAGTCACTTTAATGAAACAAATTAGCACCAGTTATATGAAATGATACATATTTTTTAGATAAAGACTGAAATAAAAAATGATAATACTGGCCATTTTTTGGCAAGAATGCACAAATGAGTTATATTGTATTTACTAAAATTTGTAGACAGATACAAAAAAATACAGTATAGATAAAGAATATTGTCTTTAGTTGAGAAGGGTCAGACTTTTCCTGCGAATAAACTTTTATGCTGACATGGTCAATTATGTGATTTTCATTTCGTACTGCACCTCTCTGATCTAAAGAGGATAAAGTTTCCCTGGAGTATCCCATAATGCACCTCTCTGATCTAAAGAGGATAAAGTTTATCTGGAGTATCCCATACTGCACCTCTCTGATCTAAAGAGGATAAAGTTGCGCTGGAGTATGCCATACTGCACCTCTTTGATCTAAAGAGGATAAAGTTTCCCTGGAGTATCCCATAATGCACCTCTCTGATCTAAAGAGGATAAAGTTTCCCTGGAGTATTCATAAATGTTCATGGAGTATTCATAAGTAAAACAACTGAATTGCTCATCCTGAATTTTTTATACGTGATTGGTTCAGGTTTTCATTGCACAAAAATTTTACTCCAGAAATCTGAAGGTGTTCTGCTTTGAATAAATTAATTATGTAAGGTGCTTTTCCCAGGGAGACCTTGTTAAGCTTAAAGAGAAAGGCACTCTTCTTTTCAGTGCTCAGAGTCCCAGAGCTCTCCCAGAGGGTAGGGTATGGGGCATTAATTACTGCCCCTGAGGGTGAGAGAGGGTAACAGCAATGGGGCATTAATTCCTGCCCCTCAGGGTGAGAGAGGGTAACGGCATTGGGGCATTAATGAGGGGTGCTCAGGTGGTTCCCCCTTTTGGAGAAAAGGATTTTAGGACTAAACATAAAGGATTACAAAGACTCTCTGGTTCATCCTGGTGGCAGGAGATAATATGGAATCTTACATAATGACTTACATGGCATAAAAAAAACATTGGCAGTCAAAACTGCACTGTAGAATTGGACAGGTGTGATAAATAACGTGCGGTTTTCACTCAGCTAAATAGTGTTTTAATGCAGAGAGGTAAAGTACTGCAACAGTGTGAGGAGGTGGGCAGGGAGCCAGGCATTGATGTGGAGAGATTAAGTGGAAAGTGCACATGCACTCCCTGAGCATAAAAAGGCCGTTCAAAGCGCCACGCTCAGCACTTTTGGAAGGCGGAGCTGTGAAGCACGTCCTCCAGTCGCCTGTTCTCAGGTGAGTCATCAGGTATTCGGCTCTGATTTGCAGTGTATGTCTCCCAGCCAGACATGTTGGAATAAGGGGTCCCCTTTCATTTAGAGAGAGAAGTCTGTGTGCACGATGGGTTGTGTGTTGTCCACACACACACACACACACACACACACACACACACACACACACACACACACACACACACACACACACACACATATGTGTGTACAAGAATGTGTGCATGTGTGTTTGTTTTTACGGGGGATTGGTGTTTGACAATTTGAATATTTCACCATTCACATCACAAAGAGCGCCCTCTAGTGTCAGAGCAATGACCCCCCTACTGGCCACAGCCTCCATGGTATTGGTCATCGTGTTTGTTTTACACCAGTCATTGGTTGTGTTATTAGTTTTGCGTGTGCTAAAGGGTTCTGCACATGCTAAAGGTTTTATTAAATCAGACCCTACTGTTCTGACCAATTGTTCTGGATCTATATTTGCAAAACCTCTCCGAGCGGGAGTACTGACTTAGAGTCAGCTTCAGTCTGTTCACTTGAATAAGGTCACACAGAGAAGTGTTCCCGATCACTGATCCCAGATCAGCAGTTTTACTCCTATTCAAGCTTTTTGAAAATAGGCCCTGGAATACAAATCCTATGAAGAGACAGTAAAACAGTTCCCATCAAAAGAAACGGCTAATGATTAGTGGTTAGAAGGATTAATAAAACTGCTTAAGGCTGGGTGATATTACCATGAGGTGTGTGTATAAAATACCCTCTTAAATCAGTATTTAATTACCTTAATAACAGACAGTTATTAAAGTTATATAAAGTGGATCCCTCGTGATTCTGCTATGGACAAGAATGGTACCAGACAGATTGAACACTGATGTCTTTCTCAGTCTATGTTGATACACCAGATAAGCTTTTTCCACTTATAGTAAAACTCATTCCCTCTTCGGAATCCCCAAGTGGGGTCTGGTATTAGATTCTGCCATGATAATCCTTTTAGGAATCTTAGCAAATGCTTCTCACTTTAAATAATTGAAGAGTGTTAAGAATAAAAATGTAAAAGTAAAACTGCAAATATGCAAATAGCTATCACGTTTCCCGCCTGGTTTATTAAAACTGGACTTAGTGAGGTTTGGAAAAATAATCTTCAATTCTCATCCCACCTTATATTGCAAATGTTTATGCCTAAACCATGAACAAATGATAGTTTATAATTGACAATTAGTACAGTGTTTGATATTAACATTAATCATGATTTTTATGACGCCTTTAGTTTATTTATGACCACTGTACAGAAATCGCTGTTTATCTTAGATGGACAATTTTGTACTATTCAGCAAGATAAAAAAATTATTTTGAACTTAATTATGAATTTAGACTGAGAAATATGATGTATGAATTCCTAGTCTACTGATAGAATCAATTTTCACAATGCTTAATGATAAGCAACTCACGATGTTGTTTGCAAATTAAAATGTTTTATTGCAAATTACAGCACAATAAGAATCAATCTTATAATAATGATTCAATTATATCAGTACAATAATAAAAAAGGAGCTGTAAAATAAAAAATATAAATATTTCTATATGATGAACTTCTCAAGGGAACAAATTTAAACTTTTGTTTTGCCATATTTTAATTAAAACAAAGAAATGTGGTTGATGCAAAAACATTTTAATCAAACTATTGGTTTAAGCTTCTTGTGAATATCACTTGTAGAATTGTACATGGATATGATGTTAACAGAATAAGAATGTAAAGACGTTCTAAGGTCAACCTCTTATTTGAGCTCATGCATTTACCACTGAAACTAGTGTTCACTTGTACCCGGCTGCTTTTTCTTAGTAGAAATTTCTGTGTTAATGGAAGATGACTGTATGGCAGGGAATCTTTGAATAGAAATATTTCTATATTATATATTTTACCACCTCCACCTCCACATTAGGTCTGCCCACATATCTATACAGACATTTACGTACATTTATTGAAGAATATTACAGAGATCCCAGACCTCGGAATGACCTCCAAAACATACAGATGACTCAATGGTGTGTGTGTGTGTGTGTGTGTAGCAGAGAGAGAGTGAGAGCTCAGTGCCTGTGGCTTCACAGTGAAATTTCTTATTTAGTTTTCTCTCTGTCCTCCAGATTGTGTGTGTGTGTGTGTGTGTGTGTGTGTGTGTGTGTGTGTCAGACAGAGAGAGTGATTGTTTGTTTGTGTATTTGTACACATACAGGTAGTGAGTAAATAAAATTAGGGTGTTCCTGGTTCCTTTATGGTGTAATTTGGGGCGCTCTCACCCTCAGGAAGGTTAATGACACAGAGCCCTAACAGCGCTAATGATCCGCCAGCTCCTGTACCCCCAGCCCCTAAACCCCCAGCTCCTAAACCCCCAGCTCCTGAACCCCCAGCTCCTAAACCCCCAGCTCCTAAACCCCCAGCTCCTGAACCCCCAGCTCCTAAACCCCCAGCTCCTGTACCCCCAGCCCCTAAACCCCCAGCTCCTAAACCCCCAGCTCCTGAACCCCCAGCTCCTAAACCCCCAGCTCCTGAACCCCCAGCTCCTAAACCCCCAGCTCCTGAACCCCCAGCTCCTAAACCCCCAGCTCCTAAACCCCCAGCTCCTGAACCCCCAGCTCCTAAACCCCCAGCTCCTGAACCCCCAGCTCCTAAACCCCCAGCCCCTAAACCCCCAGCTCCTGAACCCCCAGCTCCTAAACCCCCAGCCCCTAAACCCCCAGCTCCTAAACCCCCAGCTCCTGAACCCCCAGCTCCTAAACCCCCAGCCCCTAAACCCCCAGCCCCTAAACCCTCAGCCCCTAAACCCCCAGCTCCTAAACCCCCAGCTCCTAAACCCCCAGCTCCTGAACCCCCAGCTCCTGAACCCCCAGCCCCTAAACCCCCAGCTTCTAAACCCCCCAGCCCTTAAACCCCCAGCTCCTAAACCCCCAGCCCCTAAACCCCCAGCTCCTAAACCCCCAGCTCCTGAACCCCCAGCTCCTGAACCCTCAGCTCCTGAACCCCCAGCTCCTGAACCCCCAGCTCCTGTACCCCCAGCTCCTAAACCCCCAGCTCCTGTACCCCCAGCTCCTGTACCCCCAGCTCCTGAACCCCCAGCTCCTGAACCCTCAGCTCCTGAACCCCCAGCTCCTGAACCCCCAGCTCCTAAACCCCCAGCTCCTGTACCCCCAGCTCCTAAACCCCCAGCTCCTAAACCCCCAGCTCCTGAACCCCCAGCTCCTGAACCCTCAGCTCCTGAACCCCCAGCCCCTAAACCCCCAGCCCCTAAACCCCCAGCTCCTGAACCCCCAGCTCCTAAACCCCCAGCTCCTGTACCCCCAGCCCCTAAACCCCCAGCTCCTGAACCCCCAGCTCCTAAACCCCCAGCCCTTAAACCCCCAGCTCCTGTACCCCCAGCCCCTAAACCCCCAGCTCCTGAACCCCCAGCTCCTAAACCCCCAGCCCCTAAACCCCCAGCTCCTAAACCCCCAGCCCCTAAACCCCCAGACCCTAAACCCCCAGCCCCTAAACCCCCAGCCCCTAAACCCCCAGCTCCTAAACCCCCAGCCCCTAAACCCCCAGCCCCTAAACCCCCAGCTCCTGCACCCCCAGCTCCTGAACCCCCAGCTCCTAAACCCCCAGTCCCTAAACCCCCAGCTCCTGAACCCCCAGCTCCTGAACCCCGCTGCTTTCATCTGCTCAGAGTCTTATGCGTCTGCCTTCATTATATTCAGGTCCAATTTCTTTAAGCTGCATTAATTATTCAAGCAGCCGATGTCTGAATCAGAATGACCTCTTTGGTTCTGTATCCTGGGCTGGAGTTTAATCAGCCTTAATGTGCACCAGGGCTGGAGCAGAAACACAGTTAGCAGAGCGCCTGTACTGCGTGCACTCACTCAGGTTAAACTCTAGCTCTGCAGAATAATCGCTGCTCATATGCATTCAGGTCCAAAACGAGTGGCTTCGCACAGCGCCAAAACATCCCTTACTCTGTGTATCTCATGGCTAAACAGGAGAGCAGGTTGCAGGTTTGAATCTTGGCTGTGCCGCCGTGCTGCGATTGGGTCAGGTGCAGCACTGCCCCTGTTAGCTGTGTGCAGAGCTGGCAGGGAAGCCTTATTTCTGCTCGTTCAGAAAAAAAATCACCCACAAGTCATAGTGACCTCAAACCTTCATTTCTCACCTCTGTGAGTGAATGGGACCAAATGGCTGGTTAAAGGGGAACATATGAGCTAAACAGTAGCAGGTTGTGATCGCAATTAAGCTTCTCTCCTTGTGGTTTTCAGCTGCCTCGTAATTGGAGATTAAAATGGTATCGATAAACACCGGCACTTCTCTTTTAGTCTTGTTAATGAAAGGGCCGTAGCCGAACTCAAATTACAACATAAGACGTTGATCCGTTCATTAATAAGTTAATTAACATGAAAAAGTAAACCCCAGTAACTCAAAGCACATACAAACACAATCTTTATCTGACATGTACACAATCTTTATCTTTTACGTATGAAACATACTCTTGTTTTTTTTTTTAAAAAGTCTGATCTCCATATTTTAAATTTCTCACACTGCAGCCTTCCTCTGTTCTTCCAGCTGCAGTGACAATAACGCAACTGTTTTATTCACATGAAATAGAAAATCAGAGGAAAATGACACTGCAGCACTATCATCCATGTGGTATTATATTTATTTTTGTGATGTCATAATGCAGCAGACACCGTTTAAAAATATATTCATATTTCTGTTTGTATTTTTCCCCCACGTTTTTTAAATTTTTTTTAATGCGCCGTTCCTTCCCATGAGGAAGGCTGTCCTGTGGGTCCCAGATGATTCCTGGATGGCATTCCGTAACGTTCCGTAACTCCCGTCCTCAGCTCCCCCCCGGCGCGGGAGATTCCGGATCGCAGTCGTAAAAACTCGCCGGTGTCACGTGTGCTCGCAGGCGGTCACCTCTGGCAGGGGGGTCCGATCCTGTAGCATCACCTGTGTCGGCGGGGGCATGACGGGGCGGCCGTGGCGGGCGGTGTTCTTCTGGAGCTCTATCCCGAAAGCGGGCGGGGCGCTGTGCAGCTGCCTCCTGTACTGCACAAAGCTGAACACCTTGAGGATTATGGCCAGCACGTTCTTACCCATGAGTATCCCCGACACCCTGACGTCCTTGTAGAAGACGAGGTTCCCCCCGCGGATGAGCAGGGTGATGATATTGATGGTGACCAGGCTGAGGATGGGGTACAGCATCATCTTGTGGGGTACGATGTTGACCCCCTGCATGCTGATCTCGCTCAGCGAGACGCAGGGCAGGATCAGCAGCAGGATGTAGCAGTAGAAGAACATCAGTCCCTCGGCCCACAGGGGGAGCCCTTTCTTCTGCGGCTCCCACAGGTTGGCCTGGATGTCCAGGACGTCCAGGATGTCCACCACCACCCAGAAGAGGCGGTTCCTGATCTCCTCGCGCTTCTTGAAGGCGCGCACGTACTCCATGTGGTCGATGGCCACCAGGATGACGAAGAGGACGGGCACGCAGATGGACAGCAGCAGGGTGAGGCTCTTGCGGGCGACGGCGTCCAGGCTGGAGCGGTCCGCCTTGTAGTTCTGGTAGACGAAGTAGACCTTGATCTCCAGGACGAAGACGTAGAGGAACCAGAGGATCATGGCGTAGCCGCGCTTGGCGGTCCGCACCTCGGCGCCCACCCAGACCGCCACGTAACGCAGGACGATGAGGAAGCAGACGTCGCCCACCAGCACCATGATGCAGATGCCGATTTTCCGCGGGCCCTGGTTCTGCTCCACCAGGTAAGCGTCCATTAGCGCCATGCTACTGAGGATCAGCATGGTGGACAGGCACACGTGGGGCTTGTTGGTGGGAGGGGGCGGCACCATTCTGAAGAGGGAGGTGTAGGATGGGAGGGGGTTGCCGTGGTGAAGGGTCTGGTTGCCGTGGTGAAGGGTCCTTTGTGGCGGGACGGATCGGCGCGGGAGACGGGACGATCGGACAACGGCGTCTCTCGCCCTCACGACCAACGGCCGCCGGCTCTCGCCGGCTCCAGGGGCAGACGGCGACTTTGGGCTCCGGAGACGAGGACGGATGGGCTCTCAAACATGCTGCGCGCTCGGCGTATCCGCTCGCGGAATATTTACGCCTCCAGCCGAGCGCACGGACCCGCCGTTCGGTCCGGTCGCTCGCATCTCTAACCGTATCAATCACAGGCGGCGGCGGCGGCGGCTCAAGCGTGGTGCGTTTCCAGGAAGTCGTCATGCATTTGATGGACAGAGAGAGCGGCGGGGAGAAGCAGGCTGGCGGTATCCCGCGTACTCACTTTTCTCCTGGCAGTGACCGTGTGGCGGCTCCGTAACTCTGAAACCCTGTAATCCATCAGCTGGTCGCTGGAGAAACCCCCTGTGTGGGGCTCTTAAATCCCCCAGTGGAAATTTATGCAATCCATGCAGAAAAAAAAAACCCATTAAAAAGAACAAAGAATAAAATCCACCTGCAGCCTCCACAGTGGGGATTAGAGAGTTTGCTTCTGAAATTTTTACAGAGAGAAAATGAGTTTTTTTTGGGGTTGGAAAAATATGTTCCCTTCACCAGACAGACACAGCGGCTCGTCCGTCCTCCTTGGCGCTGGAGCAGGAGCCAAACTGACAGAAAGAAGAAGTGAACACAAATCCAGCGACTCTGCTTCAAAGTCCTGCTGCCGTCAGACAACGCACAGCGTTATCCATGTGCAGCCAGGTGTGTGTGTGTGAGTGTGTCTGTGCGCGCGCGGGCGTGTGTGTGTGTGTGAGTGTGTCTGTGCGCGCGCGGGCGTGTGTGTGTGTGTGTCCGGACCCCGTCAGCGCCGAGCGAGAGGCTAGCCGCTCTCATGCCTCTCTCTCCCCGAGGATCGCCTCCCGTGACGAATGCAGAGGAAGTGCCGAATCAGTCCAGCACAGCACAGCCCGGCCCGGCTCAGCTCAGCTCGGTACAGCACAGCCCGGCCCGGCCCGGCTCAGCTCAGCTCGGTACAGCACGGCACAGCACAGCTCAGTCTAGCTCAGTCCAGCTCCGCTCAGAAACCTCCGGACTCCTCATCTGCAGCATGATTACTGTCCTCCTGCACACACTCACCCCTCCAGGCCTGCCCCAGTGAAAGAGGGAGAGAGGGAGAGAGAGAGAGGAGGGGGTGTAGAGAGAGAGAGAGAGAGAGAGAGAGAGAGAGAGGAGGGGGTGTAGAGAGGGAGAGAGAGAGCTCTCAGTGCCTGTGGCTTCACAGTGAAATCTCTTATTTAGTTTCCTCTCTGTCCTTCTCTCAGCTCCTCTCTTGTAAAAGCACAGGCTGTCTGGAGCAGCGCTTATAGCAGCTCACAGCTGCAAGGAGAGAGAGAGAGGGGGGGGGGAGGGGGAGAGAGATGGAGAGAGGTGGGGTAGAGAGAGAGAGGAGAGGGGGGGTAGCGGGAGGGGGGAGATAGAGCGAGAGGGAGAGGTTTCAGGTCGCCTTTATTGCACAGAACAAAAAAGAAACAAAATGAGACCTACATGTTCACATTTTACAAGCATTGGAAAATTATCCACTCACACACACAGAAATAATAAGAGCAAAATCAGATTAAATTAAATTAAATTAAATAAGGAGAAAAAAAGGACAATGAAATGACTGCAACAAACACAAAGAAAAACAAAATTAACCGAACACCAACACAATCGCAAATCAAAGAAAACAAACATCATTACAGAAAATAGATCTTCCTGCCAAGACTTCAAAACAGAAGTTCAAATTTTTCATCCTCATTCACCATAAATAAACATTGCAAGGGAGATGGAGAGAGAGCGAGAGAGAGACGGAGAGAGAGAAAGTGAAAAAGGGAGGGCTAGAGAGCGAGAGGTAGAAAGCAGAGAAAGGTAGAGAGGGAGATTGAGAGAGGTAAAGAGCCGAGGGTGATAGAGAGAGAGAGAAGTAGAGAGCAGAAAAGGGAGAAAGGGAGATGGAGAGAGCAGAAAAGGTAGAGAGAGAGATGGAGAGAGACAGGCAGCAGAGAGAGAGGGAGATGGAGAGAGATGGAGAGAGGGAGATGGAGAGAGACAGACAGCAGAGAGCGAGAGGGAGAGAGACAGACAGCAGAGAGTGGGAGATGGAGAGAGAGGGAGATGGAGAGAGACAGACAGCAGAGAGTGGGAGATGGAGAGAGATGGAGAGAGGGAGATGGAGAGAGACAGACAGCAGAGAGAGAGATGGAGAGAGACAGACAGCAGAGAGTGGGAGATTGAGAGAGATGGAGAGAGGGAGATGGAGAGAGACAGACAGCAGAGAGAGAGGGAGATGGAGGGAGATGGAGAGAGACCGACAGCAGAGAGAGCGAGAGGGAGAGAGACAGACAGCAGAGAGTGGGAGATGGAGAGAGAGGGAGATGGAGAGAGACAGACAGCAGAGAGTGGGAGATGGAGAGAGATGGAGAGAGGGAGATGGAGAGAGACAGACAGCAGAGAGAGCGAGATGGAGAGAGACAGACAGCAGAGAGTGGGAGATGGAGAGAGATGGAGAGAGGGAGATGGAGAGAGACAGACAGCAGAGAGAGAGATGGAGAGAGGGAGATGGAGAGAGACAGACAGCAGAGAGTGGGAGATGGAGAGAGATGGAGAGAGGGAGATGGAGAGAGAGACAGCAGAGAGAGAGATGGAGAGAGGGAGATGGAGAGAGGGAGATGGAGAGAGAGAGATGGAGAGAGGGAGATGGAGAGAGGGAGATGGAGAGAGATGGAGAGAGGGAGATGGAGAGAGACAGACAGCAAAGAGAGGTGCAGGAGTGCACATTAGTCCAGGAGACAGGGAAGCAGACAGCATGAGGCTCTGAGTGAATGCACAACTGCACCCCGTCTCTGTTTCCACCTCCTATTTATTCTGCCTGCTTTGCTGGGTGTGTTTAATTTCCTTTCTCAGCTCTTTATTTCTCTTCCTTTCTCTGTTTCGGGTGAAAGTTTAACAGACTTCACAGAGGGGCAGGAGTAAATGTGTGAGTAAAGTACAGGTTTTGTGTAAAGGCTGGTCTCCTCCCCAGCTGGCTCTGCAGTGGAGGGGTGACCCACTTTTCTCTACATTGATCTTTGAATCAGGAACCAGTGCTTTGGAGTAACAGGACGAAAACGTGCAGCGGAATAGGGGTGTAAAGGGCAGGGGAGGGTGTGGATATCTCAGTGTGGGACAGTGATTAGGGAGGGTGTGGGTATCTTAGTGTGGGACAGTGATTAGGGAGGGTGTGGGTATCTCAGTATGGGACAGTGATTAGGGAGGAGGCTGGTGTGGGTATCTCAGTGTGGGACAGTGATTAGGGAGGGTGTGGGTATCTCAGTGTGGGACAGTGATTAGGGAGGGTGTGGGTATCTCAGTGTGGGACAGTGATTAGGGAGGGGGCTGGTGTGGGTATCTCAGTATGGGACAGTGATTAGGGAGGGGGCTGGTGTGGGTATCTCAGTATTGGCACATGGGTGTAGAACAGGAGTATTTATTTTTGTCGGAACATCTATGCATTGTTTTCCTGCGCTTTCGGGGTACTTAGCTTCCACTAAGCACATATACTCCACCAGGAATAAGCCAAGCTGTGATTCCCATATGCCTGATTCTTCAGCCGTGCGCCACTGATGGTTTCACAGTAAACTGTATTACATTTAAACATGATGATGATGATGTCTTCTGCCTCTCTAGCATTTTCCTATTCCAAGATTTTCTGGAAGTTCTCACCTCGTTGTGAAGCATTTAAATGTAGCCTATTAATGAAGATGTTTTCAACAGGAGTTTAGTTTCACTTCATTGTGCTGAGTACTATAATCGAGTACTGGCAGTTTGACAGACTTGGGAAAGAGTGCAGTGTTGTAATTGTGTAAAGTTCATATACAGTACTTTAGGTGGACTAAAAATGGGAAACCGACATTAGACAGAAAATGGCTTCAGATATACTAGTGCAGTGCCCATTCAGAATGGGCCGATTGCTTGGCCCCCGGTATTGCTGCTTGCAGCTTTCTCGAGAACCGCTCATCCAATCTACTTCACACTTGACACTGCACTTCTTCGGGTCCTGAGCAATACACCTAGCGAATTTCAACTTCATACAGTGCCCGGTTGTTGAGCAAATCGAAATACAGACACACAGACACACAGCAGACACACAGACAGGATTTCTGCCTTTATAGTTGGATGACTAATGAGTGTGGGCTTTCAGTGGTTCAGTAGTTTTGCAGGTAATGTCAGGCTAGACTGGCAGTAACAACACAGACAACCTACTAAGCAGACCTGTGATTAAAATGTTATTTAGTAGATATGATTTTTGGTGACTTGTGTATGGATATGTATAATGGAAATTGAGAACAGCACCTGGCCACTAGTCACTGTGTTATTGTAGTACTGTGTGTTACCCTCTTTCAAATCCCTAATATGTGCTGTTTTTCCACGCAAGATTGGGTTGTGTCAAATTATGTTGATTACAGCAAATGAAACATATTTTGCTTTACGATTAATTTGATTATGTGTAAACTGCACTCAACACAATCACCGACGTAATCAAACACAAAAAAAAGCCACCCAGTGCAGCTGGGTGATTATTAATCAGAGTGGAGAGCTTTGCTCGTTGCACGAGATGATCTAACACGCCATCAGAATCGAGCTGAAATAAAGGCCCGTCACAGCAGACACCACTACACACCACAGTCACTGCAGTAATAACTGACTCTAAATGAAGCAGGAAGCACTACGTTATACTATGACCTCTGTTTCTCCCTGGGATAAGTAAAGAGCTCATTTTTATTGTTTAAGATGACTTAATGCTTATAGGTCTATAATGCGTCTCTACAGTGTCTTATTTTAATTAGTACATTATCTTAAACCCAATTTCTCATGAGAACTGGGCTTTGGGAGGTGATGCTATATACCATCCTTTTCACACAGACTAGAGCAGGGGTAGGCATCCCTGGTCCTGGAGTGCCAGTGACGTTTCTGGTTTTTGTTCAATCTGAGCGTGATCACAAGAGTTTGATAGATGATTAAAGTCTGAGCCTGAATATTCTGAATGGTGAAACACTGAGTGCCTCCAGCACATGGTCACCTGCATTCATTAAACTTGATTAGTTAAATGTATGTAGTTATCGGTTCGGATGGGGTAAAAACCAGGACCATCTCTGGCACTCCAGGACCAGGGTCGCCTACCCCTGGATTAGAACATCCGGCCGGAGAGACGTGTGGTGTTCATCACAGGCAGCTGTTCAGCGCAGAGTCATTACATAATAAGGATCAGTTTACTTTAGTCTGATGGCAATACAGGGCTAAAACGCACAAGTAGTTACACAGGTAAATGTTTCATTAATACCACAATAATATATCAGGACATGGAAAAAAATCCTGCAGTTTTCTGCAATTTGGGAAAAGAAAATTGCTCATTATATTAGCCACACCTCTTTTACTGTTGCTGGGTTACAGAGGTAGATTGACAGCCCCATTGCCTCTTATATTGAAATGTACTGTTTTTGCAACTTTGTCTTATTATTCATTGTAATTTATCTGGATTGATAGGCTGGTTGGCTGTATTTACAGGATATTTCCAGGGTCTTTATGTGTCTTCACACAGCAAGTCAAGCAAGACACCTCAGAATTATCCGGGCTTTCTGTTTAAAAATGAGTTGGCCTGCGCTGCCATCTCATGCAATGAATCCATAGTGTATATTGAGATTGATATGAAGAGCTCTCAGGAAAGGGCTATGAGATCAAAATAAATGTGTTAATTTCCTTGATCAGAAGAAGCCTTGGAGTGCTCCTCTCTCTGAAGGATTAATGCCCCCCCCCCCCCCCCCTGCCGGTTCACTGCTGGTCATGATAAATTAGTCATAATTCCCCATCAGGAAAACCTAGTGTCTGGGAGAACCGATCTGTTTGAATTAAATGTAACTTCAAGTCGGTGGCCAAGCCCAATTCTCATCCATCTTAATTAAGAATCCATTAATGCTGTGAAAGATCAATGAATTATGAGTAAAAAAAAAAAGCACAATGTAAGAGTAATACATGCTGGAGGGGGGCAGGATGGATTTGATTCGCCCTTTTCAAGCCCAGAGGATTTCCATACAACATCTCTGGATAATGATCAAATGGAGAAACGCTTAGAAAATGGAGTACATTATTTTACAGAGTTGTTTCAAGTTATTCATATGGTGTGTGTATTTTAACAATGTTAAATGGTCAGTTTTATATGCAGTCCAGCCAGAGGTTAGTTAGTTGCCACTGGAGTCAAGTTGTGAGTCCATAATGTGCATATCCCAGCATGCAATGCCATAGAGTAACCGACACAGGCAAGAGAAGCTGCAGTGTCGGCACATTGTCTCGGTTATAATAATAAAGTCTTGTTATTAATGTGTTCGTTCAATATTCAGATAAACACGGCTTTATGTAAATTTATCAATTTTGTGCATGTTGCTTTAATAATAATGAACTGCATTAATAAAATGCCATTTCCAACTTTTCAGTGCCGTTCATAGCGACCTTCGCCCGCGTGGGAGACGTGCGGCTCCGAGCTGGTCCTGCTGTCTGCTCAAGTGCAAAGGTAAGGGCGTGGAAGGGGCATGATGGGAAGGTCACATGACACCGCACCTAAGAAACAGACCTCAGTGAATCTCTGCATATTGCAGCTTTCGTTTGGCAGGGGGGAGGTCTCATTTAATGTGCACTGAAGAAAATGAAAATTCCAGAATTAGCATTTTGGAAGATGGTTTTTCTTAAGCAATTAAATCACAATACTGCTGAGAGCATCAGTTGGTAAAAACAAGTTCCACGTCTACGAGTACAAAAAAAACGTTTTTTGTTTTTTTTAAGAATGGCGCCGACCCCGCTCTTGTTTCGAGTGGTCCCACACAGTCCTCATCAATCAGCAGCAAAGTTATCCGCCACACGAAATCCAAAAGTGACTCCATGGAGAACCACGCCGCTGCTTTTTTGATCTGTGATTGCGGATAATTCCGGACTCCCAGCATGCAATGAGAGGCTCCTTCAGTTGGCGGAGCATCACTGAATGAAGCCAATGAGCCCTCCGATCTTTGCGCTTCCTGCAGCTGTGTGGACACGCGGTGTTTCCACACTCCCCTCTAACGCCTCCTTTGGCCTCAAACATCAGGCTGCTGCTGGAAAGTATCAGAAAATATCAGTTCACAGTTCACAGGTCTCCGAGAAGGAAGAGCTTAACTAAGACCTGTGTCGGTTTATTCACTCGCAAAGAACGATTAAAGAGCTGAGAAAGTTTTAGTTTTATTTTGTAAAGAGCTAAAACTAATCTCTGCTGGGGCGTCTCGGTGGCGTAGCCTGTAAGAGCACCGTCCACATGCTCATCGCGAGCCGCGACGTCGGCGGTTTGATTCTGGCCACGTGACCTTTGTCGCATGTCTCTCCCTCTCTCACGCTCCCCCTTTCTCCCCCTTCTTTCTGTCTCTCTACCCTTTGCTGTCCAATAGAGCTGAAAAAAAGCCCTAAAAAAAAAAATCTAATCTCAGCTCAGAACATGGGGTGCGATTGGTGGCGTTTTCATAAGGGCTTATAGAGCCGTCCCTTGAGCCAATGTCGGAGAAATTGTGTAGAAAGTGAAACAGGCGTCGGTCTGTTTTAAATGCATCTATAGAATGACTGCTTCTGCAGAAAAAGGCTCTTTTTATAACAGCAGAAACCTCTTGAGTACATGTTTGCTTCACTGTGGGTGAGATCAGATTTACGTACATTGTTGTTGAAAACAATACAGTTAGCCTCGATCATCTCTGCAGCTGAATACAGCACAAAGCGTCTAGAAACATCGCAGACTATGACAACAAAAGCAGATAACCATTGTCCAGGTAAACATACTGTGCAAAGCTGCTTCATATCGCTCTCTCTATACATATAACTGCTGTTTGCAGAAACAGTTTTATACCCGTTTACCGGATATTGTTGCTCACAACTTAGAAAATGTGTATGGTCCTGATACTGCAGCTGTGGCTTGTTTTGATTGGTTATGATTTGAGTTTTCTGATGATGTCATACTCTCTGTGAGGTGGATAACATCGGGGGGTTTTACAAATGAGGGAACAGTAGCCTCAGGAATACTGAGATTGAGATCTGAGGGTTTGCTTAAAATCTACTTGAACAAAAGCACTAAAACTAAATGTCACCAGTCCGGAGAGAGAAATAAGCTTTGTAAACCGTTCAATCTCAGTCTAATACAAAAAGCAAAACGGGGATACTATGGAACACGCACTTCTTGTGTCTGAGTTTTTGATGTCGTTTTGCAAAGAGAAATGGTATTCTGACGGATTGCATCTTTAAGGCAATCGCCGCTTTTTCTGATATTGTGAAAAGACTTTTTGCAGTATGCAATTTCATCCTGTTACATCATGACAATGAACTTACTGTGATAGCCTATGCTGTAGCCATACCTGTCTCATCTGCTGAAACCATATGTCACAACCACCACAACTGCTGTCATTATCTCTCCATTAATCCAGAATATCCCAGTACAGGATTGCCCTGTTCTGTGGTGTCTGTATACCTATAGGAAATACTCCCGCTGGGGTGAATGCTGGTGACTCCTTGAGCTGGTCTCCTTTTTCATTCTGGGCACAAGTTTAATATACAAATGTGTAAGAGAAGCATTTATTAAGTATGCACTATTACAGAAGATAAAAATAAATGGCAGTATACTATACATGACATTATACACAATGACCACGGCAAATCGGGGCCTTATCCCATAGTAGTGTGTCCATCCCTGCACTGGGGGGCTTGGAAGGAAGACCGCCCCCTACTGGTCAACCAACGGCACTTGCACCAACAACTTCTTTGTCTCAGGGCACCTCCCTAGTGCTCGACAAGCCCAAACCTGCCTAGCTTCAGCCCTTCAGCAGGAGTAAATCGCTTGCTGCTCCATCATCAGACAATATTAGCAAGCAGTTACCCTCACAGCATGCTGTCTGATGTTAGGAATGGCTGACGATAGTAATATTCATACTTTATACGAGCCTGGCCCTGTTAGCAGTGACCTGGGTAATTAACGCTAACGGTCTTGAGTGAGTCTTGCACGGCACTCAGGACTTTTATTTTTAAGAAATCTCAGTTGTTCCCTGGTTCATAATTTCAACTGATGTTTCTCTATTCCAAAGCCTACAACCATTAAAGGGAAAATAGAGCAGTCATTTACTGAAGCGTTGTACACATTTACAGGAATATTACGGCGCACATTTACATTAACGTTAATCGAGGGTGGAAAGAAAACTGCGACTGCGACCTCTGTTCCCTTCTGAAAAACAAATAAGGTAAGCACAAATCAATACTGTATTACTGTGCATCAAATATTCACACGCCAGTGGGAAAAAAAGGCACAAATCAATATTCGGAATGGGAAACGGTTGCTTTTGTAAATGTAAGTGTCAGTGATCGTGTGTTGAAACATGAGAGAGAGAGAGCCGGTCTCTTATCGTGACGGAGGTACGTATGAATTATTAGCTGTCAGAGGTGAGGACGGGGTAGAGTGCATGAGTGTGTGCGTGTGTCTGTGTGTTATGAGACGGAGCGTCCCTTGGGAGGGGTGTAGTAGGATCAATTAGGCAGCTTGTGTCCTGGCCCCATCCCTCTCCCATTGGGGGCGAGGGGGGGGGGGGTGGATTAGGGAGAATGAAGATAAAGTAATCTGTCTCTCGATGTGATTTGCAGATGTCTGGAGCAAATTACACTGTGGTGTCTGGGGTGGGTAATGGGGGGCTGGGGGGCTGGGGGGCTGGGGGGGGGGGGTTGGGAGGGTCACACAAAAACATAAATAAATGACCTCAGTGTTCTGGGGCGGATTTTGAGTCAGCAAGTCGCGAAAAACAAGGCGAGTTTTCATCACCAAAGACAATTTGTACATGAAGCATAACAGTGGAAATGGGACGCATAAATCACATTAGCCGTAGCCCTGAGCCGCTATCGATTACCCACAGGGAAATAAATGAGCACATTAAACCCCCCCCAGACGTTCACCAGCAGCCTCTCCACACTGCAGGGAAGCATGGCCGACCAGGGGGGGCATTGAAGGGCGCCCGGCCACACCTCCAGCAGGCCACGCCTCCAGCCCCCTCCTAAAACCCTCACAGGCAGGCAGCTGTGGATAGTGTACATTCTAACATCACACTCACTGACGCAGTGCTCACACAATCTTATTAAGAAGAGTGTCATCGTCATAGCAACAACATGACAAGCCATGAGCAGCGATGAGAGGATTCGGGGATTAAAGGGAGAAGAGGAGGGGACCCAGCACAGAGCCCTGGGGGACCCCAGTAAAGTGCAATGGGGTGCTACCACTGTCCCCCAAGCGACCTGGAAGCAACATCCCAGATTCATGTGAAGGCCATGCCTTAGATCCCCACTGCAGACAGTGGGGCATGAGACTGCAGGGATCAGCAGGTAGAACCAGCAGTGTCACACACAGTGGAGAGGTCAGGTAGAACCAGCAGTGTCACACACAGTTGAGAGGTCAAGTAGAACCAGCAGTGGAGAGGTCAGGTAGAAACAGCAGTTCAGAGGTCAGGTCGAACCAGCAGTGGAGAGGTCAGGTAGAACCAGCAGTGTCACACACGGTGGAGAGGGTGCCTCGTATAAAAGGTGCGTACGCACAAAAACGATGCGAATGCCACTTTCCCTGCCAACAGAGTCGCCAATTCCCCAAACTCAAAAATGAGTGTACGCATGAGTCATACTCTGTGTAAATGTGCACATGTTTTGACGTCAAGTTTGTTTTTTATAAATCCCAAATCCGTGGGGAAAGTAGCGTACGCATCTTTTTTTTTTGATACTTTCTGTGTCACCTTTTGTGTGTCTCCCAATTGACTAGCTTTTTATCTCTGAATATCAAAAATCTGTGATGAAACATCTAATTTTTGAGTCTGAGGTAAATGAAAGTTTGGGAAGTTTAAAACCTGTTTGGGAATGTGCCACGAGGGGGAATTACTAAAAATCTGAGATAAAGACTGAAAACAGGTTGCATATTTTCTTCTATTGTATACAGCTACTCCACAAATGACCCCACACAACACCTTTGGACTTTTAAAGACATAGCATTATGCATTATTTTTTGTGTGTCTACCATTTAATCCCAACAAATTAGGAAAAGTCATATAGTATCAAGATGGAAAAAATAAGGTTAACAGGTTTTTAAGAGACATCAAACATTGAATCGGGTCAAATTGATATGAGGGTTAAAGTATTTGAAACTGTGTGATTTGCAGCGCTGGTGAACGACGTGCTAGTGCAGACTGCAGATGGTCTCGCATGCGCTCACCAAGCTCACAGTCGTGACAGTGTGTGATTTAAGGGAGGCAGAGGCAATCTGGCCATTAACACTGAAAACATTAATGTGACTCTGGGGGAGATTGGTTTGCTCCGAGATGCACAGCATTAATTAAAAAGCAATAAATTATCACTAAAGTGAGTGAGGAAATATGAGCTTCTTCAGCAGGGTTTTTTTTTTAAATCCACCTGATTAAGCCCTCTTCACACTGGAAAGGTTAACTATAGCCATGACAATCATGGCTGGGATCAGTTCTGTTTGAATTCACTGAAATCAGGGAGATGGATTGGAATACAGTGCACATATTGAAAACCTGGCTATGCTGTTCTATGAGGATTTTTTTCCTCATGAATGAAGGTAATCACAGTTCTCATTTCTTGAACTGACTGAATCAAAATGGAATTGACCACAACGATGACAATTGCCCCAACAAGACAACATATGTAAACCAATCAAACTCACCCCATGTGACTTTAAAAAATATTGATTGCTATGAGTGAGAACATTTTTTGTTGTTTGTTAATTTTAAAAAAATGAAAAGCTTACAACAAAACCTGTTTCAAAGAAAGGCTTCCCCTGTTAAAGTTTGGAAAAACCCAAAACCCTCCCCCAATATTATTTTTAAAAGTCATGAAGTATGGTAATACTCAGCGGTCGATTTGTAAAAGATTTTCTAGGGGGATGGTGGGATCTGTGACATCACAGAGCACCATTAACCTAAAGGGGATGGAAAGGGGTCTGTGATGTCACAGAGCATCATTAACCCAAAGGGGATGGAAAGGAGTCTGTGATGTCACAGAGCACCATTAACCTAAAGGGGATGGAAAGGAGTCTGTGATGTCACAGAGCATCATTAACCTAAAGGGGATGGAAAGGGCTGATGGCAGTTTTACAAAGGGGGCACATCCCCTTGCACCCCCCCCCCCCCCCCCCCCTCAAATGGACCCCTGGTAATATTTCTATGATAATCATAAACTGCAGACATCGAAAGGCCTCGTATCGCGCTGCGGACCAATCAGCCGTCAGGTCTGAGGCTCCTGGACGGTCCTTAACGAGCAAAGAATCAAAGCGGTTATAGTCGCAGAAGCGACACAAACGGCCCCCTCAGTGCTGTTTTTTTGCACTAGTGGAGAATAATCCCACATCATCTATTCTAAGGCATTTCTCCCCCTGAATGCTAAGTAAGTAAGTTCATTATCTTTCCATGCAGGTCCGGGGGACATGCAATGCAAATTTCACTGGCGTTCTTCCAAATCCCGTCTTGCTGGGGGCTGGTCCCTTTGAAGAAAAGGAAGCGGGATGTCCCGCGTTCTCTTTTTTTAAGTGCCAAACGGAGATTACAGCGGGACTGAGCATTTGTACAGTGCAGGGTGTTTCTTTGTGGGTGTTTTTTATTTTTTTATTATTGGTCATGTTTTTTATTTAACAGCCGGCAGATGACTGAGGATGAAAAATTAATGTCGTTTTGCATCCTTTGCTCTGCTGAACAAGTCGTTTATTGTATTTGTCAAGTGGCATAAAAATAAACTTTTTTTAAAAGTATTTTATTTTATTTTTTCCCATCTACAGCAAAATCATAATCCCTAAATGTAAATTTTTACAACGTTGTCTATCCCCCATAAGTATGTCCATGGTAGATTTCTTAAGCTTAAGTACAGCAGCATATTTATTTACTTATTTTCTTTAACCCAGCATTTTTTTTTCCACTGTTGTCATCCATTTTTATGACATCCTCACTGACCGAAATCAAGGTGTGTAAACTGGATTTCTATTCCATCCGTTTCAGCTTTAAAGGTTTGTATATTGGCATTAAAATACAAAACACATCCCAGTTTATTATCTGAATGTTGATGATCCATTTCTCCAGACATTTCCTTTCAATCTCTCACATTCTGGAGGTAAGTCCTATGATGAATGAGTCTAATGTTACTTTATCAAGAGTGCTTGTCCTTTTACAACTAACAAGCTTGTGTAACAAGCTAATGGAGCAGCCAAACACAGCACCTTGGGAACGGTGAAATGGCAATTCGCCGTTTCTGACAATTTAATCAGTTCCCAAAGTGTTAGACTGTAGTAAAACATATGGTATCAGAAACAGTGTGGTAATAAGCTCAAAAATCGTGTGTTATGGGCAGGAAATCAATCGGGAGTCTCTACAAGTTTCACATTTTGTTTCCCATTTGTGCACTAAACTCTGGAAGACTAAACTTATGGTGAAATAACTGCATAAACCAAGGGGTATACTACAAAGCAGGATTACCGAGTTAGCTGGATAGCTGCACTGAGTAAAACCCGGCACGGCTCTTTTTACTTCAGTCCATGTTCCAGATTTGGGAGGGTTCCAGGTTTTACTCAGTGCAGTTATCCAGCTAACTCAGTAATCATGCTTCTCTTACTCAGTGCAGTTATCCAGCTAACTCAGTAATCCTGCTTCTCTTACTCAGTGCAGTTATCCAGCTAACTCAGTAATCCTGCTTTGCAGTATACCCCCCTGAAGCGAGAGGGTTGCTTAGGCTACTCCCCTAAAGAAACAACAAAAAAAATAAAAAGTTTTTGGTCTTTTACCTCTCTGGTTCTCTCCTCCTGATTGTGTGCTACAGGCTCTAAACAGAAAGCAGCTTGAGTACATAACTGTGTTCCCACAGGGCTGGAGTCTGGAGATTGCTCAGAACAGCCAGGTGGAGAGCGGGTGGTGTGCTTCTGAGAACAGTCTTTAAGCCAAACTACATTATTACACTTTTTCCTCAACCATTTTTCCCTAAGGACAAGGTGCATATTCGAGAAACTTTCAAATAAGTTTAGTAGAGTTTAATAATGAGATGTATTTAATCCCGGTGTAAGTTTGTATAAGTTAAATCCTAACTGCACAGGAACATTGACTGTACATAACTGCAGGTTGTTAATCGTGAATATTTTTGTGCTTTAGGTTTCTGTTGGATTTTTTCAAAAGCAAAGCTCTGCGTACTGAAGTACTTTTGAAGTGATGATACTGTCTTTTTGACCTCAAAATGCAATCACAGCGGCAATTAACACTGTGTGAACTATTTCGGTTTTTAATTAAGCTTTGTTTGATGCAGTTACAGTGTGTGATTGAACATCATGTGATGGTGCTTTGCTATAAACCCGACGATGAGGAGCCCATCTGGGCGCAACAGCCTGTTCTTCTGCTCTTATGACCCTAATGAAATTGCGATTCCCCCAAATATTCTGCCTCTGCACTGAAATATGCAGTACCCTCTACAATTATTGGCACCCCTGGTAAAGATGAGTAAAAAGGGTTATAAAAAATTCACCGTTTGGTGAATTAGCTTAATCTCACACATAAAATTAGAAAAATTCAACCTTTAATTGAAGTAAATTTATTCTGAGAAAAAAAAAAATCCCTCATCAATAAATATTAATTTTTTAACAAAACCATGTGTGCCACAATTATTGGCACCCCTGCAATTAATACTTTGTAGAATAGAATAGAATAGAATAACGTATATTTTCCCGTTTGGGAACTTCAGTTGTCGCCCCAGCAACAACAAAAAGACAGAGACAGTGGGACAGACCCACAGCACACAAACAAACATATCAAATATCATTTCATTAATCAAGTGAATTAAAGTGGAATACAGCCATGCTGCCATGATTAAAAATAGCCCCCGCTGTCTCGAGATGTCTAGTACAACCTCCTTTTGCCAATATAACAGCCCTGAGTCTTCTCCCGTAACATCTAATAAAGTTGGAGAATACAGAGCAAGGAATCTGAGACCATTCCTCTTTACAGAATCTCTCCAGATCATCCAGAGTCCTAGGTCCTCTTGTGCACTCTCCTCTTCAGCTCAGCCCACAGGTTTTCAATGGGGTTTAGGTCAGGGGACTGAGATGGCCATGGCAGAAGCTTGATTTTGTGTTCAACCAACCATTTTTGTGTTAATTTGGACGTATGTTTTGGATCATTGTCCTGCTGGAAGATCCAACGACGACCCAGTTTTAGTTTCCTGGCAGAGGCAGGCAGATTCAGATTTAAAATTTCCTGGTATTTCATGGAGTTCATGATGCCATGTACCCTAACAAGGTTCCCAGGGCCTTTGGAGAAAAGACAGCCCCACAACATCACGGAACCTCCACCATACTTAACAGTGGGGATCAGGCTATTTTCGGTATAGCCATCCTTCTTTTTGCACCAAACCCACCGTGAGTGTTGGTTGCCGAAAAGCTCAATTTTCATTTCATCTGACCATAGAACACGGTTCCAGTCAAAGTTCCAATAGTGTTTAGCAAACTCCAGGTGCTTACATTTGTGGTGAAATGACAGCAAAGGCTTTTTTCTGGCATGCCTTCCAAATAATTTGTTGGCATGGAGGTGATGTCTACTGGTAGTTTTGGAGACTTGATGACCCCAAGATGCTACTTTCCACTGTAATTCTCCAACAGTGATCCTTGTGGGGGTTTTTTGCCTCTCTTACCATCCTCCTCATTGTGCGTGGGGGCAAAATAAACTTGGGTCCTCTTCCAGGCAAGTTTGTAACAGTTCCAGTTGCTTTGAAATTTTTAAGTATTGGCCTAATGGTAGATGTGGCCATTTTCAGGTGAGTAGCTATTTTTTTTATAGCCATTCCCTGACTTATGAAGCTCAACACACTTTTCCCTCATTTGATTTGTGTGTTCTCATTTTTCCCATGTTGATGTATGAATAAGGGAATATGGCCTCTGTGTCACCTCATATTTATACCCCAGTGAAATAGGAAGTCATGGATTACTGCTTGAAAGTTCCTACACACTGAGATCAAATATAAATGGAAAAGATGCTTCAGTTACATTTTGTTCATAAGAATTTCTAGGGGTGCGAATAATTGTGGCACATGTGGTTTTGTTAAAAATAATTATTTCTTAATTATTTCTTATTTTCTCAGAATAAATTTACTTAAATTAAAGGTTGGATTTTTCAAATTTCTTCAGTGTGAGATTAAACTAATTCACCAAAAGGTGAATTTTCTATAACCCTTTTTACTCATCTTTACCAGGGGTGCCAATAATTGTGGAGGGCACTGTATGTTAGTTTATGGAAAAATCTTATATACAAAATTTAAGCAACATATATATATATATATATATATATATATATATATATATATATATACATACATATGGTATATGTCAAGCAATTAAAAAATAGTTGGTACTTTTTGTTCCATTATGTTGATAGATTAATCTGGATACTTTAAACCCATCAATTAATATTAATATTCAAATACATAAATACTAGCTGCAGTGCTGCTTGTAACTGCCTGTCCTGGACCGTGTTAATTGGCCGGACGTTTGGTGCAATCCAGACTGCAGCTGAGTGGTTTTTCTTAAGTACTTTTTCTTCAATGAACTCAACACTGCTGACGTGCCCAGAGTAAGTCAACCTCGAGCCCCGGCGCCTAACGTTACACATGCTTAGCGTTAAATGCCAGCAGTCTAGCTGCGTCAAACTGGGTTGTTGAAAGTTTGCCCAAAAACCACCATTTTTTATTTAGTTGTGAAAGGAGGCTTCACCTGCAGGTGATGCTGGAAAGTGGTTGCACTACCCTTATTAAAACAAAATTAAATTTAATTAAAAATGCAGACAGTGCGCTTTTGCATCTAACTTACAACCAAGATGTCCGTGTAACTGCAGCAGATTCAACGGCCTGCTTGTGTATTATCTCTCTGCTGCAGTTATTCACGAGTAACCTTAGTTATAAATAATTTTTTTTTTTTAAAGAAAATGATGTGCAAGACTGAGGTAAGGGATAATGATGCTGTAAGAAAAATAAAACCCCATAATCATTAGTTTTTGGTATTGACTCTTCTGTGAATTATTCGTTTACTGTTAATCAGGGAAAATAAACTGAATTAGGCTGAGAGTAATGATTATCAGTTTAAAGAACAATGGTTTTTCCTCCTCTGTTTCAAGCTCACCTCGTTCCCCTGAAATGTAATTATGAACATACAGGTATATGGTAAGATATGGACATATATCATAATATATCGCACCATAATATATTGCACAGAACATGCTATGCGGCAGAGTTTAGCATTTGGCCTATAGACTGTAACTTGGGTCTCTACTGGACTTTATTGGATGATCTGTGCGCTGCCTGGTGGGTTTGGACTCTACAGAACTTGCATAAAGAGGATCTATTTTGTCACTCTGGCAGCTGATGCACATAAGGGTAGCTGGAGAGCCTTAAAGGGGCACAGATGGCGTACTTCAGTAGAAAGTAGTTTTTGAAAAACAAGGTCTGGATATTTGTGAGTAACCGTGTCATTATATTTGGAAGGAGAAAACTTTTTTTATGTACGTTACGTTTTGGCTTTGATTGCCACAAACCTCTATCAGGGTGATATCACGGCGACCTGCAGCGGATATCTACTGAAATCTCAGAAAAACTCTCTGGATGGATAGATAGCACTTCGGGTATATAGAAACATATCTTAATTTCATTTTTGGGCAAACTGCCCCTTTAAAATCCCTACCCTACTGTCATTATTGCAGTAATATACATTTATTTCTTGTGATGTCTTACAATTTTACAAGTTGGGTTAATATTTTTCGATACAAGATGAGGTACTCTCTGTACGTGTAGAAGCACGCTTAGCACTTGTGTGAATCAAATGTTTCTGAGCAGAAGACTGGGCCATCCATCAGGACATGGATGCTTCCAGAATAGCATAGGTGAGGGTCAACGGCACAATGGCAGTTCCTCAAACGCAACCCTTCAAATCCAGGGGGAAGAATGTCACAGCTCAAAGGTTCATGGGAATCTGTCGACCTTGTGCTTCCAATGTGACAACTCGCTTTCACTCGTGGAATGAGTGACATTTGGGTCAACTCGACCTTTAAGACAGCAGCATCACTGTGCACTCTGTAATACAAGTTCATAACCTTAAACAGCAGCATCACTGTGCAGTCTGTAATACAAGTTCATAACCTCAAACAGCAGCATTATTGTACAAATACTCAATAGCTTTTCTGCACATCTTGATTTTTCTGAAAATACAATTTTATACAGTATTAATTTATCCATCCCTTATCTAACCTGCTTGTTCCTGGTCAGGGTCGCAGGGTCACAGGGTCGCAGGGTCACAAGGTCGCAGGGTCGCATTCAGTCTCCAATTAGCCTAACCATTACATTACATTACAGGCATTTAGCAGACGCTCTTATCCAGAGCGACTTACACAACTTCTTATTACATTTATCCATTCATACAGCTGGATATATACTGAAGCAATTCAGGTTAAGTACCTTGCTCAAGGGTACAACGGCAGTGTCCTACCTGGGAATTGAACCTGCAATCTTTCGGTTACAAGTCCAGTTCCTTAACCATTATACTACACTGCCGCCCTAACCTGCATGTCTTTGGACTGTGGTGGGAAACCGGCATTCCCGGAGGAAACCCACACAGACACGGGCACGTAGACACGGAGAACATGCAAACTCCACACAGAAAGGCTCTCGGCCGGGATTCAAACCAGGTACCTTCTTGTAGTGAGGGGACAGTGCTTACCACCATGTCGCCCCTAATACAGTATCTTACTCTGAACAACATAGAGTTTTTAAATGACAGTAATGCTTGTCAACATGAATATAAACAACTAGAGGCCTAATATCCAAATGAACAAATGTTTTTTATTGCACCCGTATCTGGTTTGAGCAGGTCCGTGCATATGGCTGAGATTAGTTTTCCATATTTGAGTTTGTGTGACGTGTTTGGAAAGTAAGAGAATTATGTATTCCTTTCTCTCTTTCTCCCACTGTGTACTTGTGGGGAAATATGGGAGTTTAAACTTAGAAAGATGAAGGGGGGCAGTGATAGATATGTTTTCCTCAGGCAGGATGTCTCACACGCATTAGTGACACACGCCTTATCTTTCAGGTGGTTTAACGCACTCCTCTTCTCCTATCTGTAAGAGGAGGAGATCAAGCGCTCTCCTCCTGACAGGGTACCACGTCTGAATGTTTTTCCCTGATTTAAGATGAGAAAAGATGGCTCCCGGCGGTGACAATGTGAACACGCGTCTCTCTGAGCTGACACGATACGCACCCGCCTCTCCTTGTACAGGAACAGCCTGGAAGGGGTGATTGTATTGACTGAGCATGTCAATCAAACCACTGATGACCTGGGAGACTCACTTCAATTCCTAATATTTAAAAAAAATAAACAATTGCCTGCTCAACAGCCCTTTCTCACTGCCTGTTAAAACCCCAGCGCTATCCCACAATCCTCCTTCATAGAATTTGTTAGCTCTTTGGTGCTATGTTAATTCTGCCCATGTGTCCTTATGAACCACTTCTCCCTGTTCTTCCTCATCGAAGTTGGGAGCACTGAGCCACAATTAGGAATGAAATGCTACCCTGAAAATTTGGTCATGTGTGCATTTGGTCTTGTGTTGTGTGCATTTGGTCCTGTGAGAATTTGGTCTTGTGTGCATTTGGTCCTGTGTGCGTTTGGTCCTGTGAGCATTTTGTCTTGTGTGCATTTGGTCCTGTGAGCATTTGGTCTTCTGTGCATTTGGTCCTTTGTGGTTTTGGTACTGTGAGAATTTGGTCTTAACACTACGGGTATTTACAGATTTAGAACATTTACACCACAGATATTTACGTCACAGATATTAAATTTTACTACAGCCATTTGTATTTACACCATGTACATTTTTCTGAAGAATATTTGAACAACTTAATAGATTTGATCCATTCAGTCCTCTTGTAAGGCTGCAAGAAAGGGTCCAGTACTTTTTCCCATTAGGGTTAGTCTTATTTTCCTATTTTATCTAAATAAAAGGATATAATTATCATATGCATATTTATCTAAAAAAGTGTCTAAAGTTCTGCCCAAAAATCTATTAATAAATAAATGTGAATTTTTCAATATTGAAAATGATGGAGTCTTACAGCGTGAATATGTTTTGTGTCTGTGGTGTAAGGATGACATTATAATGTTAAATCTTGTGTCCTGCCTCCAGAGGAACGTGGTGCTTGGTCTGGAGTGCAGACACGTCCTCTAACGGTTAAGAGCCCATTTTAATAATAATCTGCCTGCTAATTCTCCAAAGCGTCAGACAGGGGATCCGAGGTCATCGACGTTGTACAATAATGATTTACAGAGTGCAATGAAACGCCGTCTGATTACATCACTGTGTCAAATCTCATATTTCTTCTTTTGGTTTATCTCCAATCTTCTGCTTGTTTCACCTTGAGTCGCTCCTCTTCTGTGGGCTTATTAACTTTCAGCAAATCTCCGTTTCCTAAAATCATGTCCCGTTCACGGACGCGTGCTTCCATTGCCGCAGTCACCCGCGCTTATTGGGGACATGGATTAATATGATAAACAGCCTTATCTGCGAATGTGAATCAATAAATAGGCTGTGAATATGAAATGTGGCCGGACTGTATATATGTTTTAACAGGGATGTCTAAGTTCAGGTAAATAAGGCCAATTTCCTGCTGAGTCATTGTGAGCCGTGTTCATTATTCTATGCATTTTATTATATTTTCTGCATTTTACTAAATCTTATGTTTTTTAATTGGAGGAATCGGCTTTTGGTTTATATTTTCCCATTATTCAGTTCTGTTTTTCTGTGCCCTGTGAGACTCATTATCACACCCAGTGCCCCCACGCTCAAACACTGTGCTCAGCAAATGTTCACAGTGAGTCACAGTTTGGCTATGGAAATTTCTGGAAGTTGTCTTGTTAAAAACAAACAGAGGTGTAACAGGTATATCCAGAGTGCCACGTGGAGGTCACAGTAACATCCGGTCTCTAATGACATGAAGGGAAATGCGCTCATTTTTGTCTGAAATGATCCGAAACCACGGGAGCTTGCGGAATGCGCCTAAGCATGGGGGAATGCGGGTGAGCGTGCGGAATGCGCCTAAGCATGGGGGAATGCGGGTGAGCGTGCGGAATGCGCCTAAGCATGGGGGAATGCGGGTGAGCGTGCGGAATGCGCCTAAGCATGGGGGAATGCGGGGTGAGCGTGCGGAATGCGCCTAAGCATGGGGGAATGCGGGTGAGCGTGCGGAATGCGCCTAAGCATGGGGGAATGCGGGTGAGCGTGCGGAATGCGCCTAAGCATGGGGGAATGCGGGTGAGCGTGCGGAATGCGCCTGAGAATGGGGAATGCGGGTGTGCATGCGGAATGCGCATGGGCATGCAGAAGCCATGTGGGAAATGCTGCAGCATGCGCTTCTGCAGTTCTTGAATCCACAGTTTTTAAAAGCGCCACGCAGTGTTCCGCATTTGCCCCTGTAACAGACCTAGCAGCTCATCCGGAAGTGTCCGTGCTTTCAGTACAGTGACCTCATTATGAGGAGATGTGCTGGCCTGTGTCTGTGTGTTCCTAGGGAAAAGTGAGTTCAGACAGTAGTGAATACAGCTTTGCAGCAAAGACAAAGCTGAAGGTCTTCTAAGGGAACGATTTCAACGCAGAAGAATCTAGAACACAGACTCAGAGCCACTAATAGGATCAAAGGCTGACATTAAGCTCCGGCATTTCAATAAAATTCCCGCCTTTTTCACAGAAAATGAAATGTAATGTGTGACACCAAGCACAGAGTAATTCAAGTTCTTTATATGCAAAGCCTCCATGTTGCGATGCAGTCCTATCGATGGTCAATGTCAATATCCATTTAAACTCTGAGATATGGAAAATGTTGCTGCTGTTAGAGAAATATTTATATAGCGGTGATGATGAGAATATTGATACATGCCGTAATATTTCACTGAATCCATACTGTCCTGATCTCTCTCTCTCTGTGTAGGAGCCACAAATAAAAAAGCCACCTGTCCGAAGAGATCAAGACAATCATCTGTGGGTTATTCTCCTTTTTAGGAATTTAATATTCTCCTGCATCTATGCGGCTTCAGAAAGCCTCTGAGGGTGTGGTCTGCTCCCCCTAATGCCGCAAAAAACACGCTTACTTCAGCCGCTTTGAGCGTTTACCCAAATACACAGAATCCATCCTATTTAGATGATCTATATTGCGGCAATGACCGATGATCTCATTCCCTATTGTAGCTTATTATAGCCCTTTGCATATGCCATGACTCAAATGAGTCCCAATATAATTAGTGTTTATGAATAAATTGTCCCCGTTTCCACGGAAATTTGAATGAATCATGTTGAGACGGTTGTTTTCGATTCAGCGCAAATGTTTGTGTCCTTTTCGTAGACTTCGGTGGCTTGGGAAAATCCCTTTGTGTGTCGTGGGTAGCTGCACAAGCGTGGAATGAGACAAAGTAGAATAACCGTGGTCCCTGCAGAGAGGGGCTTCATTTCAAAACAAAAAAAGTAAAATCATGTAAGCCTTTAACCCTGTGCTATTTTTAGTGGGGTTGCGGTAGCGAGAGCCAGATACCCAAAAGCACTGGAAAGCGGTCAGGAGGCGGGGCTACCAGCAATCCCACAATCCCCCTGGCCCCAGCTTCTTACCGTTCCATTTGCAGAATTAAACAGTCTGCGTGCAGCTTTGAATCTGAGATCAATCTCACAACCTGCAGAGGGTCGATCTACATTTTCCAATTTGTTTATATCATCACCCCAGGAGAATAGCGGACAATTGCAGTCACCGGTGAATATTCCTGCAATTCAGAATGAACTCCTCCTTTACTTTCATTTATTTTAGTTTATGGGAGTAATCAGGGAATCTGGAACATGGACTGAAGTAAAAAGAGCTATTCTGGGTTTTAATCAGTGCAGTTATCCAGCTAAATCAGTAATCCTGCTTTGTGATACAGGGCACAGACACATACCTGAGCTACAGGCCACAGACACACAACTACAGGGCACAGAAACATAGCTGAGCTACAGGGCACAGACACATAACTACAGGGCACAGACACACAGCTACAGGGCACAGACACAGCTGAGCTACAGGGTACAGACACACAGCTGAGCTACAGGGCACAGACACACAGTCCGCTACAGGGCACAGACAGACAGCTGAGCTACAGGGCACAGACACACAGCTGAGCTACAGGACACAGACACATAGCTGAGCTACAGGGCACAGACACACAGCTACAGGGCACAGACACAGCTGAGCTACAGGGTACAGACACACAGCTGAGCTACAGGGCACAGACACACAGTCTGCTACAGGGCACAGACACACAGCTGAGCTACAGGGTACAGACACACAGCTGGGCTACAGGGCACAGACACACAGCTACAGGGTACAGACACACAGTTGAGCTACAGGGCACAGACACACAGCTGAGATAAATGGCACAGACACACAGCTGGGCTATAGGGCACAGACACACAGATGGGCTACGGGGCACAGACACATAGCTGGGCTACAGGGTACAGACACACAGCTGGGCTACAGGGTACAGACACACAGCTGGGCTACATGGCACAGACACACAGCTGGGCTACAGGGCACAGACACACAGCTGAGCTACAGGGCACAGACACACAGCTGGGCTACAGGGCACAGACACACAGCTGAGCTACAGGGCACAGACACACAGCTGGGCAACAGGGCACAGACACACAGCTACATGGCACAAACCCACAGCTGGGCTACAGGGCACAGACACACAGCTACAGGGTACAGACACACAGCTGAGCTACAGGGCACAGACACACAGCTGGGAAACAGGGCACAGACACACAGCTACATGGCACAAACCCACAGCTGGGCTACAGGGCACAGACACACAGCTACAGGGTACAGACACACAGCTGAGCTACAGGGCACAGACACACAACTGGGCAACAGGGCACAGACACACAGCTACATGGCACAAACCCACAGCTGGGCTACAGGGCACAGACACACAGCTACAGGGTACAGACACACAGCTGAGCTACAGGGCACAGACACACAGCTGGGCTACAGGGCACAGACACACAGCTGAGCTACAGGACACAGACACACAGCTGGGCAACAGGGCACAGACACACAGCTGAGCTACAGGGCACAGACACACAGCTGGGCTACAGGGCACAGACACACAGCTGGGCTACAGGGCACAGACACACAGCTGGGCAACAGGGCACAGACACACAGCTACATGGCACAAACCCACAGCTGGGCTACAGGGCACAGACACACAGCTACAGGGTACCGACACACAGCTGAGCTACAGGGCACAGACACACAGCTGGGCAACAGGGCACAGACACATAGCTACATGGCACAAACCCACAGCTGGGATACAGGGCACAGACACACAGCTACAGGGTACAGACACACAGCTGAGCTACAGGGCACAGACACACAGCTGGGCAACAGGGCACAGACACACAGCTACATGGCACAAACCCACAGCTGGGCTATAGGGCACAGACACACAGCTACAGGGCACAGACACACAGCTGAGCTACAGGGCACAGACACAGAGCTGAGCTATAAGGCACAGACATACAGCTGAGCTACAGGGCACAGACACAGCTGGACTACAGGGCACAGACACACAGCTGAGCTATAAGGCACAGATACACAGCTACAGGGTACAGACACACAGCTGGGCTACAGGGCACAGACACACAGATGGGCTACAGGGCACAGACACACAGCTACAGGGCACAGACACACAGATGGGCTACAGGGCACAGACACACAGATGGGCTACAGGGCACAGACACACAGCTACAGGGCACAGACACACAGATTGGCTACAGGGCACAGACACACAGCTACAGGGCACAGACACACAGATGGGCTACAGGGCACAGACACACAGCTACAGGGCACAGACACACAGCTACAGGGCACAGACACACAGATGGGCTACAGGGCACAGACACACAGCTACAGGGCACAGACACATAGCTACAGGGCAGAGGCTTTATTTTGGTTTATCTGCTGCTGTCTTATCGCTCTGCTGCTGGGGATCAGAGCTAAATCAATAGGTTCCTCTCTGTTGCTGCAAACCTAAATCACGCTCAGAGACTATAAATGTTAAAGAGAGATAATGAATCGCTGGTTTTTTTTGGTGGAGGGGGGGGGGGGGGGGGGGTTGAGGTGGGAAGATGAGAATGAGCCAAAAACACAAACTATGAGGGATTTTTGCAGAAGCCTTCAGCAGTACAGACAGTGATTACAGACAGCTATTAGAACATTGGCTTCCCCCTCAGTACAGACAGTGATTACAGACAGCTCTTAGAACACTCACTGGCTTCCTCCTCAGTACAGACAGTGATTACAGATGCTCTTAGAACACTCACTGGCTTCCTCCTCAGTACAGACAGTGATTACAGATGCTCTTAGAACACTCACTGGCTTCCTCCTCAGTACAGACAGTGATTACAGATGCTCTTAGAACACTCACTGGCTTCCTCCTCAGTACAGACAGTGATTACAGATGCTCTGAGAACACTCACTGGCTTCCTTGTCAGTACTGACAGTGATTACAGACGCTGTTAGAACACTGGCTTCCCCCTCAGTACAGACAGTTATTACAGATGCTGTTAGAACACTGGCTTCCCCCTCAGTACAGACAGTGATTACAGACACAGTTAGAACATTGGCTTCTCCTCAGTACAGACAGTGATTACAGACGCTGTTAGAACACTCACTGGCTTCCTCCTCAGTACAGACAGTGATTACAGATGCTGTTAGAACACTCACTGGCTTCCTCTCAGTACAGACAGTGATTACAGACGCTGTTAGAAACACTCACTGGCTTCCTCCTCAGTACAGACAGTGATTATAGACGCTGTTAGAACACTCACTGGCTTCCTCCTCAGTACACACAGTGATTACAGACGGTTAGAACACTCACTGGCTTCCTCCTCAGTACAGGCAGTGATTACAGACGCTGTTAGAACACTCACTGGCTTCCTCTTCAGTACACACAGTAATTACAGACGCCGTTAGAACACTCACTGGCTTCCTCCTCAGTACACACAGTGATTACAGACGCTGTTAGAACACTCACTGGCTTCCTCCTCAGTACAGGCAGTGATTACAGACGCTGTTAGAACACTCACTGGCTTCCTCCTCAGTACACACAGTGATTACAGACGGTTAGAACACTCACTGGCTTCCTCCTCAGTACAGGCAGTGATTACAGACGCTGTTAGAACACTCACTGGCTTCCTCCTCAGTACAGGCAGTGATTACAGACGCTGTTAGAACACTCACTGGCTTCCTCTTCAGTACACACAGTGATTACAGACGCTATTAGAACACTCACTGGCTTCCTCCTCAGTACACACAGTGATTACAGACGGTTAGAACACTCACTGGCTTCCTCCTCAGTACAGGCAGTGATTACAGACGCTGTTAGAACACTCACTGGCTTCCTCCTCAGTGCACACAGTGATTACAGACGGTTAGAACACTCACTGGCTTCCTCCTCAGTACACACAGTGATTACAGACACTGTTAGAACACTCACTGGCTTCCTCCTCAGTACAGGCAGTGATTACAGATGCTGTTAGAACACTCACTGGCTTCCTCCTCAGTACAGGCAGTGATTACAGACGCTGTTAGAACACTCACTGGCTTCCTCCTCAGTACAGGCAGTGATTACAGACGCTGTTAGAACACTCACTGGCTTCCTCCTCAGTACACACAGTGATTACAGACGCTGTTAGACACTCACTGGCTTCCTCCTCAGTACACACAGTGATTACAGATGGTTAGAACACTCACTGGCTTCCTCCTCAGTACAGGCAGTGATTACAGACGCTGTTAGAACACTCACTGGCTTCCTCCTCAGTACAGGCAGTGATTACAGACGCTGTTAGAACACTCACTGGCTTCCTCCTCAGTACAGACAGTGATTACAGACGCTGTTAATCCCCCCCCCCCCCCCCCCCCCCCCCCCCCCCCCCCCCCCCCCCCCATCATCTTTGCAGGGCTCAATGGCAATGACACTTTCATTTATTCCCTCATTAGCAAACTAAGTGATTCCTCGCACTCCTATCCAAGTAACGTCTCTCCCTTATCACTGGATGTCTAACATGGCCAGAGGTCTCCTACTACTTTAGAAAAACCAAAGAGGGTGAAGCCGCAACTCCTTTTTACAACCTTCCCAAAAGAGCACTCGTGTTTTATCCCCCTAATCTTACCAGCTGTCACACCGTTTAAAACTTCAGTACTAGCCTCTGGTGGAACATCTTCAGACCTTCAATCTGGCCACATCTCTCCATTGTGCAACCTGGGTAAGGCTAGCCCCCCCCCCCCAGGGGTAGACTGAAGTCCCACCCAAGCCCACCTCTTCAGACCCTTCAATGCCCAGCCCCTAAGATTCCTATCTTGTGTTTTAAGTCACATTATTGTGGTATTTCTATGACTATGGGTTTCAATGAATGCTTGTGGATGTTATCTGTATGTATACCATATTTGTATTTTGGTTTAGGTTCGATAAAGTTCACTTTTTCTCAATTTTCCGCTTTATTTATGCACATAAACTCGCTAGTCGCTATCTAACTCGTATAACTCAGGCAGATGCAGTTATGTTCCCTTACATATCTGGATAGGATTAACAGCTGCTAAATTACTGTAACATGATATGGTGTAATGATGATATTTTTCTAAGTCGAAGCTTTGGATATCTTCCTTTACGTACGCTCACAGCTAGAAGGATGCACTAGAGAGAGTTTAAATAAGTGCACTGTTCATTCTCAGGTTACTTAGCAGTCAGGCCACTTTGTCTGGAAGTCCACTGGAAGTCAGGAGTGTGTGTCTGTTTCATATCAACACTGTCCTGTTTCCGTGGCGATTTGATAAATCATCCCCACGGCAGGAAAGCTGTTTCTCGGGTCCTTGTTCCTCATGCATGTGGCTTAGTCTTTGCCTGTCAGCAGAACCACATTTTCTGGTTGATAATAACCCAGAACAGCCCTTCAGTGAGTGCATGACTGATAACCGCCACACCCACATTCACAGTCCGAGCCACAGTCACAGCTACAGTCAAAGCCACAGTCACAACTACAGTCACAGCACAGTTACAGCCTCAACTACAGTCACAGTCAAAGCCACAGTCACAACTACAGTCACAGCACAGTTACAGCCTCAACTACAGTCACAGTCAAAGCCACAACTACAGTCACAGTCAGAGCCACAACTACAGTCACAGTCAGAGCCACAGTCACAACTACAGTCACAGCACAGTTACAGCCACACCCACATTCACAGTCAGAGCCACAGTCACAACTACAGTCACAGCACACTTACAGCCTCAAGTACAGTCACAGTCAGAGCCACAGTCACAACTACAGTCACAGCACAGTTACAGTCTCAACCACAGTCACAGTCAGAGCTGCATTCACAACTACAGTCACAGTCTCAACCACAGTCACAGTCAGAGCTGCATTCACAACTACAGTCACAACCACATCTACAGTTGCAACTACAGCCACAACGACTGTCACAGCCTCAGTCAAAGTCACATGACTCACATCCACAGTCACAGCCACACCTACGGCTACAGTCAGTCAGTCAGTCAGTCAGTCACAACCACAGCCAGTCAGGGCCACAGTTGCAGACACAGTCAGGCAGTGTGCATGCGCAGAGTGGACGTAGCTGTGACAGGTTTCACTGGGCTTATACACTGTACTGCGCATACACACACACACACACACACACACTCACACACACACACACACACACACACACACACACACACACACACACACACACACACACACACACACACACACACACACACACACACACACACACACACACACACACACACACACACACAAATGCAGCACCTGCTTTCTTCAGTAGCTTGTAATAGAGAAAGTGTAAATGTGTTTGGACCCAAGGTAATGGCCTTACTGATTACATTCAGCCTGCACTGGGTGCATTCAGCCTGCACTGGGTCCATTCAGCCTGCACTGGGTCCAGGATGACAGTGAGAAATCCCCTCATCTTTCTGCTCCTCTTCAGCCGGACCATAAATGCATTTCTGGTTAATTTTCGCATCAAATTTCACCTCCTCTAGTCCTCGCACAAGCCTCTAACTAACCCGCTCGGATGGATCAATCTCACTCACCAGAACCACCTGTGATAGAAGGCGTTCATTTCCTTTTAGGAAGTGAGATTTATTAGTAAGCTTGTGTGTCATCTGTGCCGTTAGCCGCGGGTACGCTACATTAAGGCTAGAGCACACAGCAGAGCCAGCATCTTTCCTCTTTTGTAAAATGCGCTAATATGGGTCAGTTAATTTCTCCGCTTCATGTTTGATTGGTAGCTGAATATGTGTGAGTGGTTTGGGGGGCAGTTATGCTTGTGTAGGTTCTGTTAGGAGTCCTAGTTTGGTGTTCCGTTTCTGTGCCCAGAACCTGTCACTCGCTCTGTTTTCTTTGGACGTATGTGACGGCGAGAGACGCCGCCACTTCCCGTGACATCATTTCCTGCAGCCGCCTCCGAAGCAAGGCAAAGAACCGCAGTGCTGTTTGAGTTTGTTTTTTGTTTGTTTGTTTTGTGTGGTTATGTGCGGAGCGAGATTATGTGAGCTGGAGTAGAGAGAAGAGAGGGGAGGGGCTGTGTTTTGGGGAGGCTCCCCTGGGGCTCGTACCGACGACAGTCTCTTCGGAGCGACTACCTTCTACAGAAATGTGGTCTCGGCCTTTCGGTTACCTTTATTCTCATGAAAGTTTTATGAGATTTTTGCAGTGTTTTACAATCGGATGCGACAAAGGTGCACGTCGCTGCCGAGCACCGCATGAATTATTCATGACCTTTTACTCCAGTGACTCATAAATTCTCTCTCCTGTCAGCCAATCACGGTCCCCCGGTGCTCCCGTTGGGCTCCATATTGCGTGGAAATGAGATGTGTGGGGTGCATCCCAATATTCTTTACTCCTCACCTCCTTTCCTCCACTTGTCTCCTCCACTCATCTCGTACCTGGAAGTATGCAAAACTGCCTGTGCGTTTCAAGTGCAAGTAGTTGCCTGTACAGTATACAACGTACCTGATATTGCAGTTTGCGTTCAGACATTAATTAATATGCAAACATTAACATGCAATTAATAGGTAATCAGCAACATTAGATTAGGTCACAAAGATCGGTTTCTGGGGCACAGAGGAGAGGAGGTGGTAGTGGAGGAAAGGATGATGCATTTTTTGACTATTGGGACACACCCAGGTAGACCTGGTGTGTGCTTAGCTCCTCATTGGCTATCAACCAGCAGGATGGTAACCTGCTCCTCCTCTGCCTCCTTTGACTAAACTACCTATATAGGGCCATTCTATAGTACTCACTTCCTGCTTCTTTTGTATTTAACTTGTGTTTTTGGTTATTTTATAGTTCAGAATGTATAGCTGACTGTGTGTACTACTCATGTTTATTACTAGGGATAGCTCCTACGCTGTGAGAAAGTTGTGCTTTGTCGGATTTGCTTTGTAGTCGCGTCAATGACCTTCAAAATGCACTTATTGTAAGTCGCTTTGGATTAAAGCGTCTGCCAAATAATTGTAACGTAAAATGTAATGTAATTTCTTCCCCTCCTTGGTGCAGACAGCAGACGGCCTGCCCTGTTGTTGAGTTTTTCCTGTTCTTGAGCATGGAGTGGGGCAACTGTCTGTGAATTTAAATTGAGTCTCAGTGTCACCAAGAGGACAGGAACTAAAACTCCATTAATGTGCTAAAGATGAGTCCTATTTTCCCTGTCTACTAGTATTTAGATGGGAAGATGGGCCTTTGATTGACAGCGCTGATGGAAAATCACCATGTTTTATCATGATGAACACTCAGGGGTTGTGAACTCAGCCCGATGTAGTGTTTAAAATAATATTGTGTCTTTCGGGTTGCCAGATGTCCTACTCAGAGCTGGGACATTGTTCCTTGTTTTTTCTCGAAATGTTGAGACATATGTTTTCACTCCCACACGAATGCCAGCCTTTCTCTCAGGAATTTTATAATCTGCTTTAATTAGTTTCTCTCTAAAAGTCGCCTTTATCCCCAGCTCTTTATACATAGGGCTTCTGCTCTTCGGCTCACTTGCGTTTTGGTGGGGGGATGACTACTGACGAGACGCTGAGAGTGAGCGGCCTATGAAGTCAGCCTCATTACTATTTATGCATGAAGTGGGATTAAATGTCAGAACATTTACAAGAAGAGCCCATTTTCTCTGACTACAACCGATGCATTTCAACTATTGTGCTCCAAACCGCTAAATCATTCTACGCTTTCTGTGACACGGAAAACTTCGGTGCATTTCTCTCACCCAAATGCTGACAGCCAAGTTTGTATCTAGGCAATTTAATTCCAGGTCTTATTCAGTGTTGAGTGCCTCAGAATGACAGGCGAACAGACAGGCTTCACTAGACTCTGGCGTGTATTTGATTTGAATGGATTCAGAAGGCGGATAATGTTCTCTGGTGTGAAGCTTTGGCTGGCCCCAGAATTCAGTGAGTTCTGTTCAAACGCCAGATTTTTACCTCATTTTGCCTCGGTCCCTAACAGCAAACACAATAAAGAGGAACTGTGTGCTCTCCTTTATAAGCCTACAGAAGATGTATTTGGGGAAGATGCAGGGAGTGGAAAAGACGGTGTGTTTTTCCTAACGTAATGTCCTTTGTTGGACATGTTTGTCCCCTCATTACCGGAGTACTGTACCACTCTGGAATTGTGGGAAATCACGCTCTTCTGCAGTCTGGCCTTACACCAAGCTTCTGCAGGTAGCTGTCAGGTCGTACTGCAGGTGGTTTTTGAGGAGATGTTTTTCGTCTACCTCCAGATTTTAAACTGAATTACGACGCCCGGCTCATCCCAAACTGGTCATGTAGAGCAGTGCCTGGGGCCCACTGGGGACCCAACTGCCTGCTGGAAGAGAGCACGGACTGTGAAGTTCGGTTCGCTTTTTTTTTTAAAAATACATTTTTAGGACTTTTACAGCTTCATTGGACAGCACAGTGTAGAGAGACAGGAAATAATCGGGATAGAGAGAGAGAGAGAGAGAGAGAGAGAGAGAGAGAGAGAGAGAGAGAGAGACACAAACTGCTGACATTGCGTCTTGCAACGAGCATGCAGATAGCGCTCCACAGGCAACGCCACAAAAGTTTTTTTCAGTTCACAACATTTTCTGAACTTTTTACAGGCAGTTATTTGTGGTGGTGTTTTTTTTCCGAATGTTTCTAAAAGACGAGGCCTTGACGCTACCAAACCAACACTCCAAGCGTATTTTGTCCAAACAATTTTTGTTTGGCAATAATTTCAATACTTTAGTTACAAAATAAAAGCCGTATAAATATAAGGGACAGTCAAAATGGTACGCAACAGTACACATAAACCGTTCGCTCCACTCCGTCATGTTGGGTGTCGTATTAAACTAGAGAAGCTACTCTTTCCATTGATACCAAGCATAGCATAGCCTGAGCTAACCAGCTCACGTCAGCCCCATAGCAAACACGCAGCCACACTTCACATTTTGCAGTCAACGTGTCAAATTTTGTGTTTATGTCTCAATATTCCATCAAATCCCAAAGCGATTGTCCTCAAAAGCAACTAATATTGTTTCCTTACCCTTTCGTGGTCAGCACCCTAGGGCTTAACAGGTTAAGTATTTCTATAGGGGTGAGGGCTGTGAGCCTGGTGAGGTGTGGAGAAGGTTTGGGAGGGGTTCAGACTGACTCTGTCTGGTTCATATTATCACCCTATTAACCAGTCTGGTTTTCCTCCATTGAAGGGCTCATAACCATCAGGGCTTCCGTCATAATGCTGGCAGAGTCTTATATACATGACGGGTTTCACATGAGACCAGACTGGGAATTACTGCTGCCGATGCACTCTGCATTCTAATCATCTTACATCATTCAAGTCCGAGTGAAGATTTAAACTGGGATTTTATTGGGGACAATGTGGAATTTCTCAAGCAGAAATGATTGATTACATAGTTGTTACACCTTGTAAAAAAAATAATTAAAAAGTCTGCATTTCAACATTTGAATGTTGACTCTGGACGTTTTAGGGATAAAACATGTCCTGATTGTTGGAGAAAAAGAATGGAATCTTTTGGTCAGGACTTTTAATTGTGCTGATTCAATTATGAGACTGTAGTGTCTAATTGAGTGTAAAAATATTTAAAATATAGCTGCCGGTGTGTTTTACACATAGACGGTTTAAAAGTTTATGAGTACCGTGTAACTGTTATGCTGAACCGTCCTCTGTGCTTAGTGTCATCACACTGGCCATTTAATGCAAAGTGGAACCAAAAGTTAACTAAATACTGAAATTTAGTGCGTTTCAGGGCCTCAGATTAACAGCATGTGTGTGATTGTGACTGCAATGTACTGTCACAGGACAGAAGATGTACATGAAAATTATGAGGTGAGGTTAAATTCTAAGCTCATGCCCACCCTTGTGGGTGGGGGTGCGGGCGGTAGGGGGGGGGGGGGGGGGGGTTTGGGGGGCGTTTTGGGGGGCAATCAGAGCTGACCCTAACCCTAACCTTAACCCTAACCCTAACCTCTACAGTAGGTCCAGCCAATCAACCAAAAATAGCGTGTTGCTAACTTTGTTTAACCAGGAACTCCAGAGGCTCAGAGAAGCATGCTGCAGAGGGTATATTTTTGAGAGATGTACAGTTGAAGTCGAATGTTTACTTACACCTTAACCAAATCCATTTAAACTCAGTTTTTCACAATTCCTGACATTTAATCCTAGAAAACATTCCCTGTCTTAGGTCAGTTAGGATCACGACTTTATTTTAAAAATGTGAAATGTCAGAATAATAGTAGAGAGAATGATTTATTTCAGCCTTTATTTCTTTCATTACATTCCCAGTGGGTCATAAGTTTACATACACTCTGGTAGTATTTGGTAGCATTGCCTTTAAATTGTTTAACTTGGGTCAAACGTTTTGGGTAGCCTTCCACAAGCTTCTCACAATAAGTAATTTTGGCCCATTCCTCCTGACAGAACTGGTATAACTGAGTCAGGTTTGTAGGCCTCCTTGCTCGCACACGCTTTTTCAGTTCTGCCCACAAATTTTCAATTGGATTGAGGTCAGGACTTTGTGATGGCCACTCCAATACCTTGACTTTGTTGTCCTTAAGCCATTTTGCCACAACTTGCTTTGGGTCATTGTCCATTTGGAAGAGCCATTTGCGCCCAAGCTTTAACTTCCTGGCTGATGTCTTGAGATGTTGCTACAATATATCCACATAATTTTCCTTCCTCATGATGCCATCTATTTTATGAAGTGCACCAGTCCTCCTGCAGCAAAGCACCCCCACAACATTATGTTGCCACCCCCGTGCTTTGCGGTTGGGATGGTGTTCTTCGGCTTGCGATTAAACATAACGATGGTCATTATGGCCAAACAGTTACATTTTTGTTTCATCAGACCAGAGGACATTTCTCCAAAAAGTAAGAGCTTTGTCCCCATGTGCAGTTGCAAATTGTAGTCTGGCTTTTTTTATGGCGGTTTTGGAGTAGTGGCTTCTTCCTTGCTGAGCAGTCTTTCAGGTTATGTCGATATAGGACTAGTTTTACTGTGGATATAGATACTTTTGTACCTGTTCCCTTCACAAGGTCCTTTGCTGTTGTTCTGGGACTGATTTGCACTTTTCGCACCAAAGCACGTTCATCTCTCGGAGACAGAACGCGTCTCCTTCCTGAGCGGTATGACGGCTGCGTGGTCCTATGGTGTTTATACTTGCGTACTATTGTTTGTACAGACGAACGTGGTACCTTCAGGTGTTTGGAAATTGCTCCCAAGGATGAACCAGACTTTTCACAAGGATGAACCAGAGGTCCACAATTTTCTTTCTGATGTCTTGGCTGATTTCTTTTGATTTTCCTGTGATGTCAAGCAAAGAGGCACTGAGTTTGAAGGTAGGCCTCAAAATACATACACAGGTACATCTCCAATTGACTCAAATAATGTCAATTAGCCTATCAGAAGTTTCTAAAGCCATGACATCATTTTCTGGAATTTTCCAAGCTGTTTAAAGACACAGTCAACTTAGTGTATGTAAACTTTTGACCCACTGGAATTGTGGTATAGTGAATTAAAAGTGAAATAATCTATCTGTAAACAATTGTTGGAAAAATTACTTGTGTCATGCACAAAGTAGATGTCCTACCTGACTTGCCAACACTGTAGATTGCTAACATGAAATCTGTGGAGTGGTTAAAAATGAGTTTTAATGACTTGTATGTGTGGTACATGTACATTCTTAGACTGATTGCAGCTTGAAGCATCACAGCTTTGATTAAAGGTCTTAAATATGAGCGTGCATCAGTGCTGCAGGCCGTGGTAAAACCTGCACAGCTCTTATCCTTCACACGAGCAGCAAGGTGTGCAATCTATAGAACCAGGGCAAGGTTTGCATGAAGGACGAGCAAGAGCTATTTAAATTAGTTCTTTCAAGTGGCGTGAGGTGTGTGCGTGTGTGTGTGCGGGGCGTGCGGTGTGTGCGTGCGGCGTGTGTCTGCGTGTGAGTATGTGCATGTGTGTGTGTGTGTGTGTGTTTATGTGTGTGTGTGTGTGTGTGTGTGTGTGTGTGAGATTTCATTTAGTGGGGAAATTAACTGTTGATTATAATATGGCAAGAAGAGCTTTAGAATAATGGTTATATAAACACATCTGTCCAGGTGTGTTGTTATAATTACATTTTTCAATGCACCATTTTAAGTGTGCAAGTCCCTAAAGCTCTACGTCAGAAATGATAAATGCAGCAGGCTAATGACTGTGCTTCAGAACAATCCCTTTATGTAGCACATGATCCCAGCTGAAGGCAGCTCGACTGAAAGTATATTTTTAATTGGTATAGTGGCCACCAACCAAAATGTTTACGATAAATTTAAAATATGCATATTTGCCAGCGTGTAATTACTGGTCTATTGTTCCACAGCATTTGGGTCAAAGCGAGGTCAGGTCTTACTATTGCGTGTGGCATGCCGTATCGCCTGGGGAAATTGTGTTATCGTAGTGGAGGAGATCTCAGGTTGGCTCCGTTTATTCAGGCTCTTGAGTGGGCAGCTGCTGTCAGAGGCATTATATCCTGTAGTTTGCACAGTGTGCAGCCCAGGCTGCTAGAGGGTGTTTATTTTTTTAATAAAATGCTGTAATTAAATTAAGTTTAAACTTTCTGGTTAAATAGAGACTATTGTATGATAAATGGAATGTCTTTTCGGTAGTGTGTGCTATGAATATATTTATGCATAGGTGTATGTTAATTATAAATAATGATGTATGCAGTTCTGATGCACTGGTGTGCTACAGCATGCATGCAGCTCTGATGGACTGGTGTGCTACAGCATGCATGCAGCTCTGATGCACTCGTGTACTGCAGCATGCATGCAGCTCTGATGCACTGGTGTACTGCAGCATGCATGCAGCTCTGATGCACTGGTGCACTGCAGCATGCATGCAGCTCTGATGCACTGGTGTACTGCAGCATGCATGCAGCTCTGATGCACTGGTGTACTGCAGCATGCATGTAGCTCTGATGCACTGGTGCACTGCAGCATGCATGCAGCTCTGATGCACTGGTGTGCCGCAGTATGTACACAACTCTTAATACACTGGCCTGCAAGTCTGTGTCTTTGTCACACTCTACAGACCACACGGTACTACAGGACAGCTGGCGCTGATTGGAGTATGTCTCACACTGGGGGTGACCTGGTGCAAAAATTGAGTGGTGTTCTGCAACCTCTGGGTTTTATCCTGTAATTCTCAAAGAAAGCAAAGCATGTAGGCAGAAGTGATGATTAATTTGTGGCAGTCAACTCTTCATTTGCAAAAGTGCAGAACTAGACAAACGCATAATGGTGCTATAAATCTGAGCTGAGGCGGGGAAGGGAAGAGGGCGTGTTGGTAAACAGCGGGTGGTTATAAATTGCTAAAATGGCAGTTATGTTTTTAACTGGAGCGCATCTGGCCCTCTCAGTGGCTCTTAATTAAAGCATGTGAGTTTCTATTAGCAGAGTATGGCATGCATGTAGAATAATGTATGTAGTGGAAGTGTATTAATCTGTTGTGTTTGCCTTTTTGAAGCTATCTGAGCATCATATTCCTGTGGAGTGAGAATTGAGTAGCCTTGTATGTTTTTAAGACCAACCTAAAAAACTTTTTTCATAAGTTGTCGGTTTCATTTTTTGTTCAAGGTAAGCTTGCAGCATTCTGCTTGACCGGCATCCTCATTCATTTATCAGATACTGAGTGACACACAATCACACACACATGTACACACACAGACATCTGTACACTCTCAATTCAGGTGCGTGTTTACGTGTATGTGTGTGTGTGTGTGTGTGTGTGTGTGTGTGTGTGTGTGTGTGTGTGTGTGTGTGTGTGTGTGTGTGTGTGTGTGCGTGTGCGTGCCTGCATGCATGTACAAACCCCAATTTCAAAAAAGTTGGGACAGTATATAAAATGCACATAAAAGCAGAAAGTAAATTTTCTTTCTGCGCTGGGTGGGTTGTAGGATGAGCTGTGTAACTGAAGCTGATCCTCTGATCAGGACTCCTCCTGTTCAGTGGGACAGAACCCCGCTGTGAGCTCACTGGGTAGTTTAAATCTCTGCATAGTGAGACAGAACCCCTGCTGTGAGCTCACTGGGTAGTTTAAATCTCTGCACAGTGAGACAGAACCCCTGCTGTGAGCTCACCGGGGAGTTTAAATCTCTGCACAGTGAGACAGAACCCCTGCTGTGAGCTCACTGGGGAGTTTAAATCTCTGCACAGTGAGACAGAACCCCTGCTGTGAGCTCACTGGGTAGTTTAAATCTCTGCACAGTGAGACATAACCACGCTGTGAGCTCACCGGGAGTTTAAATCTCTGCACAGTGAGACATAACCCCGCTGTGAGCTCACCGGGAGTTTAAATCTCTGCACAGTGAGACAGAACCCCTGCTGTGAGCTCACTGGGGAGTTTAAATCTCTGCACAGTGAGACATAACCCCTGCTGTGAGCTCACCGGGGAGTTTAAATCTCTGCACAGTGAGACATAAACCCTGCTGTGAGCTCACCGGGGAGTTTAAATCTCTGCACAGTGAGACAGAACCCCTGCTGTGAGCTCACCGGGGAGTTTAAATCTCTGCACAGTGAGACAGAACCCCTGCTGTGAGCTCACTGGGGAGTTTAAATCTCTGCACAGTGAGACAGAACCCCTGCTGTGAGCTCACCGGGGAGTTTAAATCTCTGCACAGTGAGACAGAACCCCTGCTGTGAGCTCACCGGGGAGTTTAAATCTCTGCACAGTGAGACAGAACCCCTGCTGTGAGCTCACCGGGGAGTTTAAATCTCTGCACAGTGAGACAGAACCCCTGCTGTGAGCTCACTGGGTAGTTTAAATCTCTGCACAGTGAGACGGAACCCCTGCTGTGAGCTCACTGGGGAGTTTAAATCTCTGCACAGTGAGACATAACCCCTGCTGTGAGCTCACCGGGGAGTTTAAATCTCTGCACAGTGAGACAGAACCCCCACTGTGAGCTCACCGGGAGTTTAAATCTCCGCACAGTGAGACATAACCCCTGCTGTGAGCTCACCGGGGAGTTTAAATCTCTGCACAGTGAGACATAACCCCGCTGTGAGCTCACCGGGAGTTTAAATCTCTGCACAGTGAGACAGAACCCCTGCTGTGAGCTCACAGGGTAGTTTAAATCTCTGCACAGTGAGACATAACCCCGCTGTGAGCTCACCGGGAGTTTAAATCTCTGCACAGTGAGACATAATCCCTGCTGTGAGCTCACCGGGGAGTTTAAATCTCTGCACAGTGAGACAGAACCCCTGCTGTGAGCTCACTGGGGAGTTTAAATCTCTGCACAGTGAGACAGAACCCCTGCTGTGAGCTCACTGGGGAGTTTAAATCTCTGCACAGTGAGACAGAACCCCTGCTGTGAGCTCACTGGGGAGTTTAAATCTCTGCACAGTGAGACAGAATCCCTGCTGTGAACTCACTGGGGAGTTTAAATCTCTGCACAGTGAGACAGAACCCCTGCTGTGAGCTCACTGGGGAGTTTAAATCTCTGCACAGTGAGACAGAACCCTGCTGTGAGCTCACCGGGAGTTTAAATCTCTGCACAGTGAGACAGAACCCCTGCTGTGAGCTCACTGGGGAGTTTAAATCTCTGCACAGTGAGACAGAACCCCTGCTGTGAGCTCACTGGGTAGTTTAAATCTCTGCACAGTGAGACAGAACCCCTGCTGTGAGCTCACTGGGGAGTTTAAATCTCTGCACCTCCAGCCGTTTCATCTTTGTTTTTTTTTGTTTTATTTCATTTTTCCACCTGAACAAATAGATGCAGAGAGCCATGTATTAGTGGATATATCACCTGTAAATAAGCGTCAATTTCTCTGAAGCAGGTAATTCTTCACCCAAAGGGGATGTTGTAACTCACCATTTCGGCTTAATGTGGAAACCATTTGTGAAAGCTGGGGGTGGGGTGGGTTATTTGCACAAAAATAAGTTCGTAAAAAAATGTATTATTTCACATTTTCCAAACCTGTGCGGACATCCTTTGAAAAGAAGGTTTATCATTGTCCTTCCTATGACTGTACGAGCTGGTCGTCCTAATGCTGAAGCTGAAAGGTCATTACTTTTGTTTTTGGAGTTTAATAGTGCATGAAGAGAGAACATATAAGTGTATTACTTAAAGTCTGCAGAGCAAAAATGTCTGTGGTGTCATATAAACACCCTAGGGTGTTAAATGTACACCAGCAGTGTTCAATTTACACCACCATGTTTGCTGTGTGTCTTAATCAGGAGAAAGGTGGGAAAGAGTTGGCTAGCCAGCGGAGGATGGGCTCCCCCTCTCTAGCCAGGTTCCTCCCAAGATTTCTCGCCACCGGGGAGTTTTTACCTTGTTTGCTTTTTGGGGGTTGAGGCCTGGTTTTTGGGGGTTGAGGCCTGGTTTTGGGGGTTGAGGCCTGGTTTTGGGGGTTGAGGCCTGGTTTTGGCGGTTGAGGCCTGGTTTTTGGGGGTTGAGGCCTGGTTTTGGGGGTTGAGGCCTGATTTTGGGGGTTGAGGCCTGGTTTTGGGGGTTGAGGCCTGGTTTTGGGGGTTGAGGCCTGGTTTTGGGGGCTGAGGCCTGGATTTTGCTCAGTTTTCCTTCTGTTTCTCTGTACAGTGTCTTTGAGACAGTTCTCTGTAAAAAGCGCTACACAAATAAAATTTAATTTAATTGATTTCTCAGATGCAGATGATGCGGGGGTATTTAGAGTACTTGCTGTGTCGGGATGCAGCCGGATAACAGCTTTCCACAGAGAAGGATAGAGAACCTCCCCCCCTCCACACACACAAGCACGCATGCATGCACGCACGCACCCAAAACGCCCCTGGGGTGCTCACCACAGCTCAGATGCTGAGAGAGGGATTTATTTCCCCAGCTGAGTAGGGGATCATTACGAGCCACACTGGGAATTCTGACACTACTGCTGGGAATTCTGACAGGATGGCCAGGAATTCTGACAGGAACTGTACTGAAATGAGCTATGTTTTATTATTTTACCTGTGACACAATGACAAATTGAAATTCCTTGTGAAATAATGCACACATGGTATAAAAGCCCATAGTCGTCAGCATAATTGTATAGAATATATATAAATAGTAATGGTCTCTCTCTCTCGTAGGACTTTTTTTTTTTTTTTTTACTTCATTTCTATCGTGATTATCCATTCTTATCTTTCTCTTGGTATCAACAGAAAAATGTTGTTTTTTCAATTAAGACATTTTCTTGAGAAGGGATTGGTTTTCAGGTGGTTACTTCTAAGGCTTGACGCACAAGTTGACGGAGGTGAGCTTTATGTTATTTGGTCTCTGAAGAGATTTAGGCCTGTGCTTCTTTCTTTTGTGCGGTTCAGTCTCATCCCTGCATCGAGGTTTTAAGGATCAATAGTGGGGTGGAAAAGCCTCTCTGCCTGAACAAATCCAGCTTTCCCGCCGTGACGGGTGAAATAATCAGCCGAATTGAAATGAATTCCAGGCTTTGCTGAGACGTCAGGTCAGAGGAGTGCGAGACGCAGGGAAAAATACAGCTTTGCCGCACAATGAAGTCAACATACAGCATCAAATATACATACAGTACGTACATATACAATATCTCACACCGTCTCACTCACACGTGTGTGAGAGTATCAGACTGGTCCAGAGTTATACCGTTTTACACTGAGAAGCTGTAGCGTGATTGTGAAATGGAGAAGAGTGAAGCTACACAATTACATAACGGCGCTCCTGCAACGCCCAGCAGAGCCAGAGAACTCTCTGTCCCTACTGGAGCCGGAATGAATGGGGGCCAGCGACCTGCGATAATCTGAGTCTGTTCAGGCTGTGCCTGCTGTGTGGCTCAGTGTTCATAAACTTCACTCCTGGTGTGCACCGCTGCACCTTTCCGTCTGGTCCTGCTACTCCACCTTTCCGTCAGGTCCTACTACCCCACCTTTCCGTCAGGTCCTGCTACTCCACCTTTCCGTCAGGCCCTGCTACTCCACCTTTCCGTCAGGCCCTGCTGCCCCACCTTTCCGTCAGGTCCTACTACCCCATGTAAATCTCGCGCAGCTAGACCAATGAGGGAATAGCCCGGAGCGAAGGTTTAAGCGTGATATGTTCCGCTGTTGCTGTGGGAAAAGGTAAGAGTTTTGAAATGTTACTGTTCTTACAACCGGATGAGACTACTTCTTTAAATTCGCGGGATCAGCTAGTAATTGACCACGTGTCAGAGGCAATAGTACCACTTTGCCTCCCGCTCTAAGTCTGGTCTGCCGGCTGACCCCAGCTTATCCAAAAAGGCAGCCTGTGTATATTATATTAACTGTCAGCCACCAACGCTGATTCTATACTCGTATGTATCTGACTCCAATTTAATTATTAGTATATAATTGCAATGTAGAATTTATAGTAGATTTGTTAAAGTACTCTCATACTCTTGAGCCTGTTCTCTGAACTGGATGCGCCGGTTCCACCGGGTGCTACATACGGCCGTTTATGTACACCACTCACGGCTGACTAGATGTCTGCATTTATCTCAGAGGTTGCGGAAGAGGCCACTTCATAAGGTATAGCCTATCCAAAAGGCTCAGGGACCCGAGAAGATAATATTGGCAACACCCGTTCTCAACATGTATAAAAGTCATGCGGAGATGATCTAACTTAAGACATAGTTCTACGGGTGCAATACTCCGTGATACATTAAGCTTAACTAGTCAATCTCCCTAGATCAGCAGAGGGGGTAACCCAGACTGAGGAAATTAATCAACTCATTACCGTGTTAACAGAGATAGAATGTCTTTTTCAAAGAAACCACACAAATCAAGTTTAACAGTTTACCAGGTAGGTTCTTTACTTTAAAATAATCAAATCATGGTTACAAATTACAACACAACATATTCAAAATAGAGTATAGAGAAAAATACTAATTCATACCTGGCAATCGCTACACACAATACACAAAGTGAGATGTGCGGGAGAGTCTGACTACAGCTTCCCCCGAGTTCTCTGTTTCCTATGCTTATAAGCCCAAATTCTGTGTTTGATCTGGCTGTGGATGATCGTAAAACCATAAACTGGCCAAAAGGCTAATATTGCACTTTTCGTCCCTCCTTCAAGGGGGGTTTGGCAGAAAGAGTTTCCTGTGGTATAATTCCACAGCGGCAGTTTACTCCTGAGTTATGAAATATATATTTCCTCCATGTTGACCATGTAGGAAATATAGGCCATTGCACCACACACACCGAGACCATCAAAACGATATCACACATGAATAGGTCTACGTTCGTGTTGTCATGAGAATCCCATCTCTGCATAGTTTTCAAATGTGATTAATATTAATGCCACAAACAGTCCCAGGATTCCTGTTGAGAACATTACATTATACCCTAGTTTCCCCTGTTCAGTCAGGTCAGGTAATGTGTGTATCTACTCATGTAACGCTTAGAAACTCAACAATATATACTTATTCCTCTGGAAAAAGAGTGTACAATGTATGTTACAGTGTCAGGACTATTTCCAGTATAGACTGTACAATGTAGCATAAATATTCATCACATTTTAAGGTTTTTAGGCTTTTTGAAGACCAAAGCAGTCTGTACTGTTATACCATGCTGTGTGGACATTATTTGAATGAAAGGGATGTGGCCTGCCTCAGTGACGTCAGGCGGGGGCAGTCTTGCATTGTCCGTGCGCGGGAGTTTCAAACAGATCAGAGTCTCTCCCAGGATCATAAAATCCTAGGACATTCTCGGACACCGTAAACCTGAGGCCAGATGGTCCCAGCAAACATCCCGGCACCAGAAGCGTGACTTGATTGCCACTTCCCGGTATTGTGTTCTCTTTAGGTGCTCTGGGTGTTAAATCCTGTCTTACACCCACCTTTCCGTCAGGTCCTGCTACTCCACCTTTCCGTCAGGCCCTGCTACTCCACCTTTCCGTCAGGCCCTGCTACCCCACCTTTCCGTCAGGTCCTACTACGCCACCTTTCCATCCTGCTACCCCACCTTTCCGTCAGGTCCTACTACCCCACCTTTCCGTCAGGTCCTGCTACTCAACCTTTCCGTCAGGCCCTGCTACTCCACCTTTCCGTCAGGTCCTACTATGCCACCTTTCCATCCTGCTACCCCACCTTTCCGTCAGTTCGTACCACCCCACCTTTCCGTCAGGTCCTACTACCCCACCTTTCCGTCAGGTCCTGCTACCCCACCTTTCCGTCTGGTCCTACTACCCCACCTTTCCATAAGGTCCTGCTACCCCACCTTTCCGTCAGGTCCTACTACCCCACCTTTCCATCCTGCTACCCCACCTTTCCGTCAGGTCCTACTACCCCACCTTTCCATCCTGCTACCCCACCTTTCCGTCAGGTCGTACCGCTCTATACACTCTCAAAAATAAAGGCACAGTGGAGGTACGTTTTTCTTCTTTAAGGAACAAACAACCAAACATACCTGGAAAGTACAATAATGTTCTATTTGGTTACTAATAAGTACAATTTTAAGCAAAAAAAATATTAAAAGTTACAAACTAATTATGTATTGCTGGCTAGGGGTACAGTTTTATGTACCTATAGGGCACCACCACCCCAGTGACGAGCGTATGTACCTATAGGGCACCCCCCCTGTGATGAGCGTATGTACCTATAGAGCACCCCCCCGTGATGAGCATATGTACCTATAGGGCACCCCCCCTGTGATGAGCGTATGTACCTATAGGGCACCCCCCCCTGTGACGAGCGTATGTACCTATAGGGCATCCCCACTGTGACGAGCATATGTACCTATAGGTCACCATCCCAGTGACGAGCGTTTGTACCTATAGGGCACCACCCCAGTGACGAGCGTATGTACCTATAGGGCACCTCAGTGACGAGCGTATGTACCTATAGGGCACCTCAGTGACGAGCGTATGTACCTATAGGGCACCCCAGTGACGAGCGTATGTACCTATAGGGCACCCCAGTGACGACCGTATGTACCTTTTTAGGTACTTTCCGTACCTTTTTTTTTTCTGAGAGTGAACACAGACGCATAAAACATGGCGTCTAAGTGGCTGTCTCACACTTGGAGCACTTAAATTACAAGCCTCCTGTAGGCCATAAAACACGCCGCTGATGCACACCTCTTCATTCTGAACATTTTAGTAGTTTTTGCTGTAACAGACCACAGTACCCATGTGCCTTTGGGTTTGGCCCATGCTGAGTATATATTTTTATAGCCTTATTTTGGCTCCTGTAACTAACTTGGGATTAATTAGCACCTCCTGCAGTTGTCAGCTTTGTAGTGTTTTTCCTTGTGAGGTACCGTTTGCCATTTTTAACAAATGTGTGTATTTTTTAACAAGTAACATCTCTTTTCCTCCATCCTGTTCCTCTAAGGGAAATAAGGGTAGTGACAATGCTAATGACTGTAGCATTAAACTCCCAAAACAGCTGCTTAAAGATAAACATGTATTTATTTGTTTATTTATTACACCAGAAGAATAGGAATTGCAGATATAAACTCAATGAAAGAAAGTCACATAAAATGTGCCGGTAGCTTAAATCCGTTAGACAAACTGCACAACCGTGCGAGGAAGGAAATACCCTCAGAGATTCTCTGTTGATAATTGTTTTGAGCAATAATTTTAGAATAAAGTCTCAAACACAAGACTAAGTAAATTAATTTTATAATTATGCTGCATAATTACACAAGATCATTTCTCACTTCACACACTTTCATAGTTTTTTTGTTGCTCTTAGCTTAACGGATTAAAATGGCCTGATTATGTTTTTGTCTAGATGTCCATTCAGATGTAGTTTGTACTGATATATATATAAGATATCAGTATCCTAAGATGCCAGTATACAAAGATATCAGTTTGCTGAGATATGAGTATGCTAGGATATCAATATACTAAGACATCAGTATATACTAAGATATTGGCATACCAAGATATCGCTATACTAAGATATCAGTATGCTAAGATATCAGTACAAAGCCATTCTCCTCGTCCGTGTCTGAATCAGCACTCTTCCACACTATTGAGTAGCCTTGGTGAGTAGATAGGACGAGAAAGTCGTTGAGTAGGCGAAAACTTTTCAAATTGCAGTATACTTGAAACACCCGGATGACACACTTACTTCCAGGATTTCGCTGAGTACATTCGGGAGCACGCTTTTCAAGATGTACATGAACATTTTGGTCACATAAATATGACGTGAAGCTTAGTTTTTTAAAAATGAGCCGCAGCTTCGCTGACGTTTTCTTTCAAAGACAACAGAAACAACACGTGACATGGCAGCGCAAGAGTGGGGCGCAGGGTTGCCAGATCTTGCCAAGACTTTCCAGCCAAATGGCGACTCAAAACTAGCCCAAAATTTATTTTAACCGAAACCAATGTATTTTAAATAGAAATCATCATGTTTTTACTTTTTAAAATAAGTCAGAGCTTAGCGGCTTTTCATTTTTGCCCGTGACTACACGTTGAAAGTATCCCAATTTAGCTGTAAAACCGCGGACATGGCAACACTGGTGGGACGTCTTATGACCTGCTTACGACACTTCCACAGTACGGTTGGAAAATAGTATGGCGGATATTTTTCGCGAACTGCTAAACAGTGCACATTAAACAGCACACTTCTGCCAGTGCACTCTGTACGCAGGAGACAGGGCACAGTAGATAGGGCTCTGATTCGGACACAGTGCACTGTACGCAGGAGACAGGGCACAGTAGATAGGGCTCTGATTCGGACACAGCCCTGGTTTCTTTGTGCTTTCCTGACTTCTACCCAGAATGCACTCCAGTGTCTACTACAGGGGGCGCCGCTGGGTTTCAGTGCTGTAGCACTTTACGATCTGGTTTCCTGGAATCATGTCTGTGCCAGTGTCAACTGTGGCTGGCAGCCCCTGGGGTGGGGGGTGCCTCTTTCTCCTCGCCCCCCTATGCTGATAACAGAGTGAGTATTGCACAGGGGTTAGAGTGAGTATTGCACAGGGGTTAGAGTGAGTATTGCACAGGGGTTAGAGTCAGTATTGCACAGGGGCTAGAGTGAGTATTGCACAGGGGTTAGAGTGAGTATTGCACAGGGGTTAGAGTGAGTATTACACAGGGGTTAGAGTGAGTATTGCACAGGGGTTAGAGTGAGTATTGCACAGGGGTTAGAGTGAGTATTGCACAGGGGTTAGAGTGAGTATTGCACAGGGGTTAGAGTGAGTATTGCACAGGGGCTAGAGTGAGTATTGCACAGGGGTTAGAGTGAGTATTGCACAGGGGCTAGAGTGAGTATTGCACAGGGGCTAGAGTCAGTATTGCACAGGGGTTAGAGTCAGTATTGCACAGGGGCTAGAGTGAGTATTGCACAGGGGTTAGAGTGAGTATTGCACAGGGGTTAGAGTGAGTATTGCACAGGGGTTAGAGTGAGTATTACACAGGGGCTAGAGTGAGTATTGCACAGGGGCTAGAGTGAGTATTGCACAGGGGTTAGAGTGAGTATTGCACAGGGGTTAGTGTGAGTATTGCACAGGGGTTAGAGTGAGTATTGCACAGGGGTTAGAGTGAGTATTGCACAGGGGTTAGAGTGAGTATTGCACAGGGGTTAGAGTGAGTATTGCACAGGGGTTAGATTGAGTATTGCACAGGGGTAGAGTGAGTATTGCACAGGGGTTAGAGTGAGTATTGCACAGGGGTTAGAGTGAGTATTGCACAGGGGTAGAGTGAGTATTGCACAGGGGTTAGAGTGAGTATTGCACAGGGGTTAGAGTGAGTATTGCACAGGGGTTAGACAAGGTTCACACACACTGGCACTTCAGTGCCTCTGATGGGCCACCTACTGTAAGATGGATGTTTACGACACCAGGGCAACATCCTGTCTTAAGGCATATTTATTATTTATTAGCACGCGAGCATAATGCCAGGCAGGGAAAAATCACAGTTTCGCTCGTTCTGGCTTTAAATCAACTTGAGGCTGCTGCCGCTTGATTACGTCAGAGGAATTTTACTCCCGACCTGAGCCTCCGCTCGTTATAGAGAACAAGCCCAGAACAAGCGAGACTTTTCCTGATCACACCCTGAGTATTATGGGGACTTAGAGTAGCATAGCCATAAATCCTCGTACGTCTGCCCCTTAGTTTTTTTGCGTTTTTATGGTTTATTCATTGGACGACTCCAACCTGTTTTGAGCTCTTCATAGTTCCGCAGCAGGAGGAGGAATTCCACAAGCACTGTTCCTGAGCTCAGGCTGAGCCCGCCTCCCTGTGTGGGGGCTGCTGATTGGATATCTGTAGCAGATCTGATTGGATATCTGTAGCAGTGTATATTCAGTCAAGGTAATAGATCATATACCCTAGCATTTATTGTGCTCTCCAGTCAATTAATTAATCAGTCAAAGGGCAGTTAATCAATCTATCAACTGCAATAATTGCACATAGTACAGTATAGTAGTACCACTAATCCCAACCCCTAGCTATATTATATAACACTAATCCCAACCCATACCTACATTATATAACACTAATCCCAACCCCCAGCTGTAGTATATAACAGTAATCCCAACCCCAGATACAGTATATAACACTAATCCCCACCCCTAGCTATATAACACTAATCCCAATCCCAAAATATAGTATAAAACACTAATCTCAATCCCCAGATACAGTATATAACACTAATCCCAACCCCTAGCTACAGTATATAACACTAATCCCAACCCCCAGATACAGTATATAACACTAATCCCAACCCCTAGCTACAGTGTACAACACTAATCCCAATCCCCAGCTATAGAATATAACACTAATCCCAACTGCTTGCTACAGTATATAACACTGACCTCAATCCCCAGCTATAGTATATAACACTAATCCCAACTGCTTGCTACAGTAACACTCAGAAACTCTAGAGCTGTGTGCTGCTGGCTTTTACAGTGAATTAATGCTCCTGGAACAGCATTGCTTTTCTCCCATAGGCTTGCAGTAGAGTGAAATGTTCCCTATATCCCGTGTGGGTGTATTGTGAGCAAGATTTAAATTGGCTGCACAATTTGACATTCTTGTCACGACAGCCACGTCGTCCTTGGGTGGAATCCATGTCTCTCTTTCCAGGCCTCTGCTTCTTGCCTTCGCATCACAGCTCCACTGTTGATCGTTCATGAGTCTCTCTTTTGGCTCTTTCTGCTCTTTCTGCTCTCTGGGTCTTTGGCTCAGTCGCTCTTTGCTTCTTTCTGACAAGCTTTTCTGCAAAAATAATACCAAACAAACAAAACTTGTGTCTTTCTGCACTAACCGTATTTTTGGAATGTGGTAAAGATTGTCATCTGCACCCAAATACTTTTTGTTCTGAGGCTCTGGTCTTAAAATATAAACGTGAAACAGCATGATCCTGATCTTGCCTGAGATTGGGAGAATATTATTACTATAATGCTATATATAATGCTACATAGATTGCTATCCCATATATGCCATTAATAGCTAATAAAATATTACTTAAATTTGTCCATGTTATTAATATTCATGTAATTAAGACAAAACCCACATCTTATAAATTTCTTATGAACATCAAAAATCATCAAACTCCATTAAATCTTAAAGCATTTTTTTTTTGTCATGCTTGTACCAAATTAATTTGTAAGAGTTGAGTGATGTCAACTTTAGAATGTGCACTGTAATAAATGTTAATTATGTTTAATGGTGTATTAATCAATGGCTAGCTGATGTGATTACACATAGTGTTTAGGCTAAGTCACAATGAGCTTGCTGTAAAGGAGCATGTGGAAATGTTGTGTTTGTAAAATGACTAATTAACCCTACGATGGCCGCAGTCATGTACCCTGATCGAGGAGAGGGAAGGAGTGAAATTTGATTTTCATAGAGGTTCATTAACTCCATATGCTAGCACAGTACTGTAGATGCATCAGAGCTGTGGACACCGGACACGCAGTTTGAGAATTATGTTATCATAAAGAAATATGATACAATGTTTGCTTTGGGCTATGTGGTTGCTTTATGGGGATTAGTATCTTGTGCATCTTCTTTCAAACCACTTCTGAAGTTATTCTGACTTTTCTGTTCTTTCGTTTTCCACAATCACTTTGGCTACTGAGAGTGTTCGCTTCCACCAATCACCAGTTTGATTACCCACAATGCCTCCTTGTGGATGTGTTGTTGGGAGATTTAATTGTCACATTGTTCAAAGCACTGTCTGAACCTCATAGCCTACTCTTACTCCAGGTACACACACATGTCTTCTTAACCCAGGTATACACATGTCCTCTTATCCCAGGTACACACACATGTCCTCTTATACCAGGTACACACATGTCCTCTTATCCCAGGTACACACATGTCCTCTTACTCCAGGTGCACACATGTCATCTTCCAAAGACCACTTGCATATAAGCATATAAGTACAATGACACATGAAAATCCAGCAGTTGATAAACTTGTATTATTGTTGGATGTGATAAGATTTAATTGGTTCTTGGTGAAGCACATTGTACCAACAATGGCTGTTGATTATGGATAGGTGGGTGCTGGAAAGAAACAAATAGATTCAATAAGGATGTGGTTTACCCATAATGCAAAAATGCATCTACACTGTGGTCCGCTCCCCCATGTCGTCTTACTTATTGATTCAGCAGATATTGGTGTCATATATACAGAGAGGCATTCGGTTGTGTCTTTGTAAGGCAGAAAGGTAATAAGGTTCATTATAAAATGCACTCTGAGCTGAGGGAGGTTAGACTAAGACCAAGCGGCTATTTCACATAATTAGACGAAGACTAATTCACATAATTAGGCTGCATGTGAAAAAAGGCCAAGACTGTTATTGTCTGCCAGGATTATGTATTTGTTGTGGTTGTTATTATGCTTTCTTAACAGAATAGACAAACTGCACAATCTCCAGGTCTGGAGCTACAGGAACCTCTCTTTATGGTCTTATACCACTATATCCATCTTCAATTGTTTCATATAGAGCTCCGTAGCCCCGCCCACTTTGGTGACGAACGCCTGGTGCCACTTTTCGGTAAAAATATAATGGGAGTCAATGGACTGAAAATGTTTTTTTTCTATATTCAGGCAGCTAGACTTTCAAAACACCCAAGAGAGGGGTTGTCACATTTTTTAATTATTTATAAAATTGGTAATTTGAAATTATGTCCAACAAATAAACAACAAACACGTTTTCGAAAAAAACAACTAAAACGAATACAACATCCGGTCTACTCACTTGAAAGCCATAAAGCTGACACTTTCGACATGGCCAGACTGATAGTGATTCTCACCCTTTGTGATGCTCTTAGTTTCACTTCCATAGTAAGACAAAGTGAGACCCATTTTCGCTAGCAGAGCGGTCGGTAGCTACTTCCATAATAAGTTACAAGAGCAGACCGAGTGATAGCCATTTTCGCTAGCAGAGCGGCTGGTAGCTAGCAAAAGCAGGAGCCGACGATGTTCTACACGACCAGAGATTCTGGGTAGTGTAGTTATGTTTCTCAAACTCTGTTAATTATACAATTCAAATTTGATTTAAATGCGGTGGTGAGTATATACTGGACTTTGTATCACATATATGTCAAAGTTTGGTCCATACAATGCCATAATATCATCATAAGGGTGACTGAAGGATCCCGAAGTGGGGGCAGGTCATGGCTTCCGGCAGTGTTCCGGGACCAGCCAGGGATAGGAGAGGGCGGGACTACAGAGCTCTATTGGTTTGATGAAAACCTTGTTTATTTGCACAAATAGCTAGAAAAAAGCACTTCACCATTTATTCCGTGAAATTGAGAGCATGCACATGGCTGATCAAACCAAACTGGTTACATGATATTCATTTCGAAAATTGTAGAGAGTGGTGTAGGGTGTAGAATTTTTGTTTGGGTTTTCAGTGATGTTTCCCAACTGAACACATTGATGTGAAATTGCACGAGGTGGGGGTGGGGGGTGGGGGGGGGGGGGGGGTGGGGTGGGGGGGTGTTTGTGTAGCGCTTGTTTAATTGTTCCAGCGAGTCAAAGATTGTCAAAATGAGAACATGTATAAATAATGCTCAACAGTAATTAACTTAACAACCTGTCCCTTCCCAAGAAAATTTCCTTCAGTTGCCTCATATTTTATTAAACTTACTAGAAGATGGGAGTTAATTTCAGTGTTATTTTCCGGGGTGAAGGAAGAAAGCCGCGTGAACACTGCAAAAGGTGACGTTAAAGACCTTTCCCCAGGTAACGGTCTCTAAATAAATCTGTCTTGGTCCTCTCCTTTATTCACACCCAGAGTATGACTATGTCGCAGCTGGGGACACACTTAAAAAGGGACATGAAACATAAAATATGAGGTTATTAAGCTACAGTGCACATTGGACGGTGCAGAAGAACACTGTCCAATCAAATTGGGCTTTTGGGGTCCAATAAAGCAGCGTGGTATTTGTGCAACCAGAAGAGAACTTAATGAGGTAATGCGGTTTAATTCAAGCATGCCGGAGTGGTGGACAGTTACCCATCAGGAAGCCTCTTATCTCCCATGTATCAGCGCTGCACTCCATCAATGAAAAACATTTTAAAGGAAGTTATAGCACTCGTGCCCGACTGAGAATCAGTCAGACTTCACATGTAACCTACTCTTTCACATGTAAACCTCATTCACATGTGACGTCTCTTTCACATGTAAACCTCATTCACATGTAACCTACTCTTTCACATGTAAACCTCTATCACATGTAACCTCTCTTTCACATGTAACCTGCTATTTCACATGTAAACCTCATTCACATGTAACCTGCTATTTCACATGTAAACCTCATTCACATGTAACCTGCTATTTCAGATGTAATCTCTTTTTTCACATGTAACCTGGTGTTTCACATGTAACCTCTCATTCTCACGTAACCTTTCTTTCACATGTAAGCTTATCTTTCACAAGTGTCACCTCTCGGTTGCTGTAGAATGTCTTCTCCTAAAACCTGAAGTGTAACGTGATTTGGCAGTGAGGAAGAGGAGAGGCCTGTGAGGATTCAGCAGTGAGGAAGAGGATGGGCTGTTTGAACTGTGCACTCACTCTTCTACCAAATACATTAAATTTTATTTCCCAAAAAGGGCGGGTGTTTGTAGTAACATTTGGGTAAATCATCATTTTGATTTCCTGTGAAAAACATACCAGTTATGTGAGAATGCCTGGTATTATTTTTTTTACATTTTTGCCTTCAGTCAGGTCTGTGATTCATAATTTATAATTTCATAGCTTTATCCACTTTGAAATCACATCTATTTGCAATATTTACACCTAAAGCTTTTATTGCGTAATAGAGGTTTTCTGAAATGTGGTTCATATTCAATGCAGATGGCATATTCTCCCACGGATGTGTGAACAGGCACAGAATTGCTTCTGTCCTCTTAATCCGACCCTTAATTAACTGCTGAAGAGTTGCTTTAATTGCCGTGATATCATGTCATCCTTGTCCTTTAATTACTCAAAGCACTTAAAGAAGTGAACACAATCGCCCACAGTCGGTTTGTTTCAAATGCTTCCATATATCAGCTGAATGAAGGCTTACAAATGTAAACTGCATTTTGTTAGTGCAGCGTAATTTTTTAACGTCAGTAATACAGCAATCCAAATGGGTCTACCAATCAAAGAAAGAGATTGTTTGTGTGGCTAGGCCCCTCAGCCATTGGCCGGAACAGTCTCCTTGGTGATATTGTTTGAAAGCTGTCTGGCTAGACAAAGAAGAGGCCAGTAGAATCCTTCCAAAGTAGCGTCATATCGATTGAGAGATTGAATTGATACAGGTTTTTTGTTAAGCCCATATTTTTTTCTTAAGTCTGGTGATTTTTTCCCCCCTCCCGTCAAACATCTGATTATTACAGATTCATTGGTGAATTTGGTGCAAAATGGATGCCGTCTATCTAGTGATCCAGAGAATATCTGAAGCATTATAGATTTTTTTGTGTCCTAATCTTGTTGTGGATGTGTTCATTTCAGAACGAGGAGCCTTTTCTGATTGGCTGGCCTTCCTACAAAGTAGCTAATTGGCGAGCTCAGTAGTGAGTGTCGGGGTGATTCAGTGCGACTGGGTTTACTCCAGAAAAACTCATCCTGTAGCAGACTGCGTCTCGCGTATAAAATCCCTCCACGCTTTTATGGATAAACATGCACCACCTGATCGTCAATTGTTTTAGAAAGCAGATGATACAGTTAAAATCTTAAAACTAGCTAAACGACAGCAGCAGCAGACAGATATAGGGCTCCTACACAGGGTAGGCTGCCTTTGCTACGCTAATCAAGCGCCCCATATGCCAGGCAGAGTCCTCAAGAGGAATCACATTTCAAACGCAACTCCCTGGAACATGTTGGAAGGGAGAAGTAAGGAGGTACACACACACACACACACACACAGATTGGCACACTGTATTGTTTAACCTGGGGATAGATACACTGCATTATTTAGCTTGCTGTCGTAGCAGAGGCCAGTTGGCAGGCAGGAGTATAGCCACATGGTAAAATCCTGCGCGCGCACACACACACACACACACACACGCATGCACACACACCTACACACACACACACCCACAAACACACACACACACACACACACGCAGACACACTGGCAGGCAGGATTAAAGCCGCACAGAGGAAGACTGCACACAGACGCATCACAGCACCGTGTCCAGGGACTGCTGTAGGCCAGCTGTGTCATTCAGAGGTGAACCGGGATGTCCGCACAGCTCCCGTCTGATACTGACAGGGACTGGGTGAGACCATATACAGGCTGTAGTTCATACAAAAACAACTCATTGCACTACATTACATTACATTACATTTAATCCAAAGCGACATACAATAAGTTCATACCGAAACGTCGACAAACAGGTCAGATAAAGCACATTTCTATCATAAAGTAGCAGCTATCCATAGACATGAACATTGAGTCTAGTACACACAGTAAGCTACGGCTAAGTCCGTAAGACATGATAAACTCGCAACATCACAAAACAAGAAATAAGGTACAGGATACAAGCGACTCTTGTGCTGCATTAGGTGACTCACGTTAACTTTAATCTTCTGTGCTAAGCAGATAAATAGCTGTGCCCAGCTGTCCCTGAAGAATACTGAGAAATAAATGAGAGGAAATGCATTTGTGGTCATACTCTTTCCACAGTCCTTTCACACCTGCTTTGGGATTCTGTGTGTTTCAGAGCTCTGGCCAGTAATTTTAGACTTTTGGGAATTTTGGGAATGGCCACTGACCGGATTCATCCCTCAGTCAGCATACAGACAGACCTCTGTCGGTAGCCATGACAGGAGTAATCTCATTTTAATAAGGCGTCTTCCATCACAGAAATAAGAGTTGTGAAAATGCTGACACACACACAGATCTTAAGCGAGTTCATCAATCTGCTGCACAGAATAGATTACGTCGTTTATATGTGTTATGGAAAGGGGGGTGGGGGGGGGGGGGGGGTGACTGTCAAATTTCCCAAATGTAAAATGGATACTTAGGGCCTGTGATTAATGACTTTGACTCAAACCTGGTGATTATTAAATAGCCAGTGGCGGTAAATGTGCGGAATGCTCGCTCCGGGATCTGCGGCTACAGAATGTTGCATTTGTCAGCTTTAATATTCATCAATCTGGGTCCCTTTGATCTAATTTTAACAAGCGCAGCAACCATAATTTTGTATATTATTTGGCAAATACACTTGCATCTTTTATTCCAATCGAAAGTTTAATGTAAATTTTTTATTTCTTTATTTTTTGGGGGGGGCCGGGAGGGGTTGGTGTTGGTTGTGTATGAATTGGGTATGATCCTGACCATCCCAAACTGCTTAATCAGGTTTATTTTCACAATTTCTCATGCATTTTCTTCTACCAATTTCTATTCTCAATGTTACTTTTGGATGTCTAACAGTATTTGTAGACTTGTTCCATCACTGAAACATCCCTCGGTT
>CM056380.1:109097179-109168949 GCA_029718625.1 Synaphobranchus kaupii
TGTTCCATCACGGAAACATCCCTCTGTGATTTAGAAGAGAAGGTTCTCCTCTGAAAAACACACAGCCGACAGCGCCTCTTTCTCTCCCACCAGCCCACCAGCCGAGGCAGCTCAGCTGAGTCGACAGTTTTAATTTAGGTCATATTCTTTTTCTTCTAAAGTTTTTCCTCATCGATTGGAAAAGAAGCTTTGCTCTTTATAAACAAATAGACAATGGGAGGCAGCCATGCTTACAGCACACTCTCAACCCTCAATAAGCTGGGCATTGCAGGCATTAAATCAGCCAGGTGTGGGTGTTGGGTATTAGATCAGACAGGTGTGGTTGTGTGGGTGTTGGGTATTAGATCAGACAGGTGTGGGTGTGTGGGTGTTGGGCATTAGATCAGACAGGTGTGGGTGTGTGGGTGTTGGGCATTAAATCAGACAGGTGTGGGTGTTGGGTATTAGATCAGACAGGTGTGGGTGTGTGGGTGTTGGGCATTAAATCAGACAGGTGTGGGTGTTGGGTATTAGATCAGACAGGTGTGGGTGTGGGTGTTGGGCATTAAATCAGACAGGTGTGGGTGTTGGGTATTAGATCAGACAGGTGTGGGTGTTGGGTATTAGATCAGACAGGTGTGGGTGTTGGGTATTAGATCAGACAGGTGTGGGTGTTGGGTATTAGATCCGACAGGTGTGAAGGGAACATGACCCAGAGAGAGAGAGAGAGGGGAACAGGGTCCAGAAGAGAGGAGAACAGGATCCAGGAACAAGATCCAGAGAGAGAGGGGAGAACAGGGTCCAGAAGAGAGGAGAACAGGATCCAGGAACAGGATCCAGAGAGAGAGGGGAGAACAGGGTCCAGAGAGAGAGGGGAGAACAGGGTCCAGAAGAGAGGAGAACAGGATCCAGGAACAGGATCCAGAGAGAGAGGGGAGAACAGGGTCCAGAAGAGAGGAGAACAGGATCCAGGAACAGATCCAGAGAGAGAGGAGAGAACAGGGTCCAGAGAGAGAGGGGAGAACAGGGTCCAGAAGAGAGGAGAACAGGATCCAGGAACAGGATCCAGAGAGAGAGGGGAGAACAGGGTCCAGAAGAGAGGAGAACAGGATCCAGGAACAGGATCCAGAGAGAGAGGGGAGAACAGGGTCCAGAAGAGAGGAGAACAGGATCCAGGAACAGGATCCAGAGAGAGAGGGGAGAACAGGGTCCAGAGAGAGAGGAACAGGATCCAGGGAGAGAGGGGAGAACAGGATCCAGAGAGAGGGGAACAGGATCCAGAGAGAGAGAGGAACAGGATCCAGAGAGAGGGGAACAGGATCCAGAGAGAGAGGGGAGAACAGGGTCCAGAGAGGGGAACATGATCCAGGGAGAGGCGAACAGGGTCTAGTTGTTCTTCTCCATTATATGTGAGAGTGAAGATGATCACTGAAAAAGTTTGTTGTTGATATGAAACACAGCTCTCTATCCCCAGCAGAAAGACTTCCAAAATACAATAGAAAGTTTGAGGTACAATGTTTCCGTGGTTAAATTTGGAGAGGAATGGAAGGCTAAATACAGAGAGGTGCTGTGTATGCTCATCATTGGAAAGGTACAGTATATTTGTGGAATTACTCATCTGAGTGCCAGACACCCTGAAAATTAACAAGAAAAAGTTTTATCTGAGGTTGGATTCAAGACAATCAGGAGAGCAGAAGAAGCGAATGTTCCGGAAATCTCCACCTCGCTCCTGTTCATCTTTCCACAGGGTGATGGTAACCTCACCTTCTGATGTCAGCGGCATAACAGAATGTTAAAATATGTCCTCAACTCATTTCAAACATATTCTTCTGATGTTTTTGTTTACATATATATATATATGTAAACAAATATATATATTTAGCCAACAAACAATGTGTTTTGGCATATACAGTGTTATTTTGGCAATGCCCTTATATGGAAAGAGACTTTTCCTTTCATAATACTTGTGCAATATGAGACTTAGGCCTACTTCACATATCGTAACTGGGGCATGTTTCTGTGTTTGATAGATGGAAAGAGTTGCTGCTCTACAGTAAATACAGGAATGGACTGCAAAACAAAACTTCTGTCTTCAGGGGGACACACTCAATGTTCTTTTAGTGGTCGACAGCTAGTGATCTAGAAAAATGATCTCAATTAGGGATGAATCCAGAGAGACAGTGCTCAGTATGAACACTATCCTGCAGAATAAATCACTCACTGATCTTTCACTTGTTTGATATTCTCTTTCAACTTAAAGCAAGAGAGGTTTCATGAGAAGTCTGTTTTTAGTCTACCTCCAGGGGCTTTTTTTATTTTTTTTAAAGGCATTTGAATTGTTGCTCTAAATCACATCAGACCTATTTCTGTTCACAAATGCCTTCCATATGGATATTGTGTGTTTAATGGTACAATTTTCACATGCATACAGTATATGCACACACTCATATACTTTACAGTCATACACACACACAGACACACACACACACACACACACACACACACACTCCTGCATTGCTGCTCAGACTAGTGCTTATTTATGCAGGCCGCACAGTGCTAAAGGAGAACTTGACGGTCTGTTGTGGAAGTCATACTGTGGCATTGCTGACTGTGGTTATCACAATGTGCACTTATCACTTTGTGTACATCTTGCGACATTAATAAACTGATGGAATATTACACACCATTGACCACGGTACGCAGTTATGTGAAAATAATAAGTGCTAAGTATTTGCAGAATTCGATAATAGACATAATATGCCACATGCTCTGTGTAATGTTAAAGTGTCCAAAATGAACGCTTGCCTGAAAAAATGTGTAATTTGGCCAAGGCAGAAACAGTGTGCAACATGGTCGGTCTGTTGCGCTAATTGCATGTTGCCCACGCTAACAGCTGAGGTAATAACGCAGTATGTTTGAGCCTTAATTCTTTAATGCGATGGATCTGATTTAGTGGTAATATTTACATTACACACAGGCACGCTGTGGGAATGCTTTCCGGTGAAAACCCTCCAAACCCTTCGCCATAGAGAAATGTATTTATTTTCAGGATAAAACCCCTTGAGATGTACCATCTCGTTTTCGAGGGGGTCCTGAAGACATTTAGAGAAAGTGGCTGAGAGCATCAGGCCATCAGACAAAACAAAAGTTATCATGGTTTAATGGGCTTTTTTTCCAGTTTTTCCCAGGAAAATAAAGTCATTTATATGGGTAACTCTTTATCTATTTAGAAAGTTTCTTGCACTTGGAGTGCAGAGAGTGGAGAGCTCTGACTGTACAAACAGCAGGGTGGATTAAGCTGTTCTCCGTTGCAGTACAAACACACTCCAGAACAAGCACCGGCATTGTGGGGACCGGCTGCGTACTGCCGTGCGTGCGCGGTAACCATTTTCCCCCAATGCGAAAAGCCTGCAGTGCGTAGGCGTTATTTCAGCAGTGCAGAGCGCATCACTCATAGATTTGCTGACGTGTTGGAAGTCGGAGGATAAGAGTGTGCGTTTTTTTTGGCACGTGCTGTCGTTTTCTGGGTGAAGATTGGGTGAGATGTCTTCGCCTCTCAAGCCAAACGGGTCATGACTTATTTGTCGATTAGCGCTCCGTAGACATTGACGGATGGTGCGTGTGAGGGCTTCATTCCTGGAGGTGCTCGTGGAGCAAACTCTGCTTCCACCAGCAGCACTGCAACAGAGCAAACTCTGCTTCCACCAGCAGCACTGCAACAGAGCAAACTCTGCTTCCACCAGCAGTACTGCAACAGACCAAACTCTGCTTCCACCAGCAGTACTGCAACAGACCAAACTCTGCTTCCACCAGCAGTACTGCAACAGACCAAACTCTGCTTCCACCAGCAGTACTGCAACAGAGCAAACTCTGCTTCCACCAGCAGTACTGCAACAGAGCAAACTCTGCTTCCACCAGCAGTACTGCAACAGAGCAAACTCTGCTTCCACCAGCAGTACTGCAACAGACCAAACTCTGCTTCCACCAGCAGTACTGCAACAGAGCAAACTCTGCTTCCACCAGCAGTACTGCAATAGACCAAACTCTGCTTCCACCAGCAGTACTGCAACAGACCAAACTCTGCTTCCACCAGCAGTACTGCAACAGACCAAACTCTGCTTCCACCAGCAGTACTGCAACAGACCAAACTCTGCTTCCACCAGCAGTACTGTAACAGACCGAACTCTGCTTCCACCAGCAGTACTGCAACAGACCAAACTCTGCTTCCACCAGCAGCACTGCAACAGACCAAACTCAGCTTCCACCAGCAGTACTGCAACAGACCAAACTCTGCTTCCACCAGCAGTACTGCAACAGACCAAACTCTGCTTCCACCAGCAGTACTGCAACAGACCAAACTCTGCTTCCACCAGCAGTACTGCACCAGACCAAACTATGCTTCCACCAGCAGTACTGCAACAGACCAAACTCTGCTTCCACCAGCAGTACTGCAACAGAGCAAACTCTGCTTCCACCAGCAGTACTGCAACAGACCAAACTCTGCTTCCACCAGCAGTACTGCAACAGACCAAACTCTGCTTCCACCAGCAGTACTGTAACAGACCAAACTCTGCTTCCACCAGCAGTACTGCAACAGACCAAACTCTGCTTCCACCAGCAGCACTGCAACAGACCAAACTCAGCTTCCACCAGCAGTACTGCAACAGAGCAAACTCTGCTTCCACCAGCAGTACTGCAACAGAGCAAACTCTGCTTCCACCAGCAGTACTGCAACAGAGCAAACTCTGCTTCCACCAGCAGTACTGCAATAGAGCAAACTCTGCTTCCACCAGCAGTACTGCAATAGAGCAAACTCTGCTTCCACCAGCAGTACTGCAATAGAGCAAACTCTGCTTCCACCAGCAGCACTGCAACAGACCAAACTCTGCTTCCACCAGCAGTACTGCAACAGAGCAAACTCTGCTTCCACCAGCAGTACTGCAACAGAGGCATGCCCTTATTTCTGTCACTCTCCCTCCCCCTCTCAATCTTTCTTCCCCTCTCCATTTTTCTCCTTCACCTTGTTTTTCCTCCTCTTTTTCATTCCCCCTGCCGCTCTTTCACTTCCTGTCTCTCCTCCTTTCTCCCCCTCATCCTTCCTTCACTCTTTTCCGCACAGTCAGGTTTATTTAGTTCAGCACAGGTCAAAGCATTTCTCTTTTTCTTTTTTTACATGACAATAAACACAATTGTGTTTCCTGAACATTCCAGAGGTAAAACGTATAACATGTAACACAGCACTGTTAACACAACTCTGCCAGTGCCACTGTTAAAACAACACTGTCAATCAACACTGTTAATAGAACACCGCCGTACAACAGTGTTAATACAACCCTGCCAGTGCAACACTGTTAACACAACCTTGTGAATGCAACACTATTCATACAACACTGTCATACAACAGTGTTAAAACAACATTGTAAATGCGACACTGTGAATGCAGCACTGTCATACAACACCGTAAATACAGTGTGACCTCCGTGCATGGGCACTTCCTGGGTGTTGCCATGGCGCTCAGTATTTCGCTGGCCCAAACGGTGACTAAAGGAGTTTTAGTTCCTGAGTGATTCAGTCCGATACATACACATACTGTGCGAAAGCCTTAGGCACATGTAAAGAAAATCCTTAAGGCGAATATCCTTTCAAAAATAATTAAATTAAATATTAAATATCAAACAATTCACTACAAAGAACAGTAAACAATAAAAAACAGAATCAAATCAATATTTGGTGTGACCACCCTTTCCCTTTAAAACAGCATCAACTCTCTTCGGTACACTGTTGTTCAGTTTTATAAGAAAATCAGCTGGTAGATTGTTCCAAGCATTTTGGAGAACTTGCCACTGTTCTTCTGCAGAATTTGGCTGTCTCGCTTGCTTCTGTCTGTCCAGGTAATCCCAGACAGCATCGGTGATGTTGAGAACAGGCCTCTGTGGAGACCAATTAAGTTTTTGAAAAATCAATGTTTGGAAATTTGCTCTTTTCTACTGACACACTAATGCAGAAGACAAAACATAAACATCTAAAGAAAAAATCTACATACGTTTTTTCATTATTAAAACTGTATAGTTTTTATTACATTTTTTTTAGAGGGAGGAAACTATCCAAACTGAACTAAATGGAGGCTGTTGTTCAGGGACTCAGGCACTCAGTGCTGCTGTGTGATTGGTCGGTTGATTGATTGTTTGCAGTGATTTTTTCTTCTTTCATTCCTCTCCACACATCTCCTAGTCTAAGCACTCAGAGACAGTCAGGGCCGTTTTAATAGGAGTTTGTCCGTATTGATCCTGGAGCTCCGGGTGAGCAAGGTGGGCCGCTGCGTGTGCGCTGGGGTGGCACGGTCTCGCCCCACAGCCCCCCGCCCCTAGAGAGAGGGGGAAGAGGGTCCCCTGTCCAATTATCACTTTCTTTCTGCTAGATTCAGCTCACAGATCGGCCAGGGGCCATTACTGGGGGCTGTGTTCGAATCAGCACCCTTCCATGCTATTGAGTATGCTTGTTGAGTAGACAGGACGAGAAAGTGGTTAAGTAGGCAAAATGTTCTCTAAATGTAGTATACTTAAAACCCCAGAGTGTATTCGGGAGTATACTTTTCAAGGAGTATGCAAACATTTTGGTCGCATAAATATTCTTTGTTTTAAAAAATGAGGCCTGCTTGGCTCACGTTTTCTTTCAATAACAACAAAAACAACATGTGACATCATGGCCGCGCCAGGGTGGGACATCTTACGACACTTCCACAGTACGGTTGGGAAATAGTATGGAGGATATTTTTTGTGTACTGCACGTCGCGTAGTAAACGGTGCACATTAAACAAATCTGCTAGTACACTGTACACAAGAGACGGGACGCAGTAGATAGGGCTCTGATTCGGACACAGTCACGGTATCCACCATTCCATATACCCAACCCTCACCTGCATTCCATAAACCCAGCCCTCACCTGCACTCAATAAACCCAACCCTCACCTGCATTCAATAAACCCAACCCTCACCTGCACTCAATAAACCCAACCCTCACCTGCATTCAATAAACCCAACCCTCACCTGCACTCAATAAACCCAACCCTCACCTGCATTCAATAAACCCAACCCTCACCTGCACTCAATAAACCCAACCCTCACCTGCATTCCATAAACCCAGCCCTCACCTGCACTCAATAAACCCAACCCTCACCTGCATTCAATAAACCCAACCCTCACCTGCACTCAATAAACCCAACCCTCACCTGCATTCAATAAACCCAACCCTCACCTGCATTCCATAAACCCAACCCTCACCTGCATTCCATAAACCCAACCCTCACCTGCATTCCATAAACCCAACCCTTACCTGCACTCAATAAACCCAACCCTCCCCTGCGTTCAATAAACCCAACCCACACCTGCATTACATAAACCCAACCCACACCTGCATTCAATAAACCAACTCTCTTTACCTCCCTCTTTCAATATACACACTCCAATTTGGTACCTTTATTTTAACTGAAAAGCTTAACTGAGCACAGGAGTTATTCTTAGAGTGTAGACCGTAGCTGCAGTATATATATTTTTATGTATATATATTAATGTGCATAAATGCTAAATGGTTAAATGTGTACAGAAGAAGAAGGGTTTGTTGCAGTAATGATCATGCTGGTCTGGGAGCTGAAATACCAATGAGGTGTCTGCAGTATGCCTGAAGTGATAAATATCCTCCCATTCGCCCACTCTGTCTGTGTCCCCCTCTCTCTCTCTCTCTCTCTCTCTCTCTCTCTCTCTCTCTCTCTCTCTTTCGCTCTCTCACTCCCTGTCTCTCGCTCTCACTCTCTCTCTCACTTTCTCTCTCTCTCTTGCTCTCACTTTCTCTCTATTTCTCGCTCTCTCTTGCTCTCACTTTCTCGCTCTCTCACTCCCTGTCTCTCTCTCTTTCTCTCTCTCTCTCGCTCGCTCGCTCGCTCTCTCTCGCTCTCTCGCTCTCTCTCTCTCACATTCACATTAATTATTCAGAGGGCTTCTGCCCTCATGTAATCTGTGCTTTTAATTAAGGCAGCTTTTTAGGACCAATTAATGAAGCGTTCAATCTGGGGCAGCCAATCACTCAGAGGGGGCTATAGCACTTGTCTCGTCCCACACTCCTGTGGCAGCCAATCAGATGAAAGAGCATTTCACAGGTCTCCAGCTCGGCAGGAGGTGGTCTAATTATTGCGCTTTTATGTGATTTTCTGTGCAGCTGTGCGAAGCTTCCTGTAGTCTGAGGTGACCCTACAGACTCTCTGCTGGCTCTCTGACACAGCACAGCCCAGCAACAGTGCGGGATATTTTAATCACACTGCTCTCTGCACTGTATCATGTGTTGGTGGGCGGGGGCATTTTATTAGAAATATTGACTAGCCGCACACTCGCGGTTCCAGATGCAAAGTAATATTATTTATTTCTGATGTTTTGGGGGCATGTTATTATCAGAACGGAGGGGTGAGGCAGAGCATCTGTGTAGAGTTGCAGGAGAGAGTTGCAGTAGAATGAGTTGCAGGAGAGAGTTGCAGTAGAGTTGCAGTAGAATGAGTTGCAGTAGAATTGCAGTAGAATGTCTTGCAGTAGAATGAGTTGCAGTAGAATTGCAGTAGAGTTGCAGTAGAATGAGTTGCAGTAGAGTTACAGTAGAATGAGTTGCAGTAGAATGAGTTGCAGTAGAATTGCAGTAGAATGAGTTGCAGTAGAGTTGCAGTAGAATGAGTTGCAGTAGAGTTGCAGTAGAATGAGTTGCAGTAGAGTTGCAGTAGAATGAGTTGCAGTAGAATTGCAGTAGAATGAGTTGCAGTAGAGTTGCAGTAGAATGAGTTGCAGTAGAGTTACAGTAGAATGAGTTGCAGTAGAATGGGTTGCAGTAGAGTTGCAGTAGAATGAGTTGCAGTAGAATTGCAGTAGAATGAGTTGCAGTAGAGTTACAGTAGAATGAGTTGCAGTAGAGTTACAGTAGAATGAGTTGCAGTAGAGTTGCAGTAAAATGAGCTGCAGTAGAGTTGCAGTAGAATGAGTTGCAGTAGAGTTACAGTAGAATGAGTTGCAGTAGAATGAGTTCCAGTAGAGTTGCAGTAGAATGAGTTGCAGTAGAGTTGCAGTAGAATGAGTTGCAGTAGAGTTACAGTAGAATGAGTTGCAGTAGAAGGAGTTCCAGTAGAGTTGCAGTAGAATGAGTTGCAGTAGAATTGCAGTAGAATGAGTTGCAGTAGAGTTGCAGTAGAATGAGTTGCAGTAGAGTTACAGTAGAATGAGTTGCAGTAGAATGAGTTCCAGTAGAGTTGCAGTAGAATGAGTTGCAGTAGAGTTGCAGTAGAATGAGTTGCAGTAGAGTTACAGTAGAATGAGTTGCAGTAGAAGGAGTTCCAGTAGAGTTGCAGTAGAATGAGTTGCAGTAGAATTGCAGTAGAATGAGTTGCAGTAGAATTGCAGTAGAATGAGTTGCAGTAGAGTTACAGTAGAATGAGTTGCAGTAGAGTTACAGTAGAATGAGTTGCAGGAGAGAGTTACAGTAGAATGAGTTGAAGTAGAATTGCAGTAGAATGAGTTGTATGAGAGAGTTGCAGTAGAATGAGTTTCAGTAGAATTGTAGTGGAATGAGTTGCAGTAGAGTTACAGTAGAATGAGTTGCAGTAGAGTTACAGTAGAATGAGTTGCAGGAGAGAGTTACAGTAGAATGGGTTGAAGTAGAGTTGCAGTAGAATGAGTTGCAGTAGAGTTGCAGTAGAATGAGTTGTAGGAGAGAGTTGCAGTAGAATTAATTTCAGTAGAATTGTAGTGGAATGAGTTGCAGTAGAGTTACAGTAGAATGAGTTGCAGGAGAGAGTTACAGTAGAATGAGTTGAAGTAGAGTTGCAGTAGAATGAGTTGCAGTAGAGTTGCAGTAGAATGAGTTGTAGGAGAGAGTTGCAGTAGAATGAATTTCAGTAGAATTGTAGTGGAATGAGTTGCAGTAGAGTTACAGTAGAATGAGTTGTAGTACAGTTACAGTAGAATGAGTTGCAGGAGAGAGTTACAGTAGAATGAGTTGAAGTAGAGTTGCAGTAGAATGAGTTGCAGTAGAGTTGCAGTAGAATGAGTTGTAGGAGAGAGTTGCAGTAGAATGAATTTCAGTAGAATTGTAGTGGAATGAGTTGCAGTAGAGTTACTGTAGAATGAGTTTCAGTAGAGTTGCAGTAGAATGAGTTGCAGTAGAATTGCAGTAGAATGAGTTGCAGTAGAGTTACAGTAGAATGAGTTGCAGTAGAGTTAGAGTAGAATGAGTTGCAGGAGAGAGTTACAGTAGAATGAGTTGCAGTAGAGAGTTACAGTAGAATGAGTTGCAGTAGAATTGCAGTAGAATGAGTTGCAGGAGAGAGTTGCAGTAGAATTAGTTGCACCCCCCCCCCCCCCAAAAGATGGAATGTTTTACATAGAATGAGTTGTAGGAGAGAGTTGCAGTAGAATGAGTTTCAGTAGAATTGTAGTGGAATGAGTTGCAGTATAGTTACAGTAGAATGAGTTGCAGTAGAATGAGCTGGAGAGAGTTGCAGTAGAATGAGTTTCAGTAGAATTATAGTGGAATGAGTTGCAGTAGAGTTGCAGTAGAATGAGTTGCAGTAGAGTTGCAGTAGAATGAGTTGCAGTAGAGTTACAGTAGAATGAGTTGCAGTAGAGTTGCAGTAGAATGAGTTGCAGTAGAGTTGCAGTAGAATGAGTTGCAGTAGAGTTGCAGTAGAATGAGTTGCAGTAGAGTTGCAGTAGAATGAGTTGCAGTAGAATTGCAGTAGAATGAGTTGCAGGAGAGAGTTGCAGTAGAATTAGTTGCACCCCCCCCCCCCCCCCCCCCCAAAGATGGAATGTTTTACATGGCCCCCAAGGCTCAGATAAGTACCATTAGAATCACTCTTGTGATGCACTGTCAGTGCTTTTCTCTGCTGCTTCAGTTTCCTGTTTTACTGTGGTGTGACTAAAAACCCAGGGAAGCGTTTTACTCACGCCTGACCTGGGGCTGTCAGCTGGGCTCTGTACAGCCTCGGGCGGGGGGGGGGGAACACCCCCAGCCCTGAAGAGCCACTGTGGATGTAATGTAATGGATGCGTTTACTGCTGGGATTGCGGGAGCACACACAAATGAGCGCCGTTATCAGTGCGTGCAAAATAATTTCCGCTTTTCCAACTGTGTGAGGGGATTTCAGGGAGGCGGAGTGCAGTGCACCATGTGAGGGGAAAAACAGCTGGACAATCTCACAACGTCGCTCTGCTTTCTCTCACACAAATACGGCACAGAAAACCAGCCGCACATCCTAATGAAATCTCCTCCCTCTGGACATCCTAATAAATACATTTGTGGACTTTTCCAAGTGAAAACACACAGTGTAAATTACAGGACCTGCAGTCCAAGGGAGCGCTCTATTTGATATAGATGGAAACTGACGGCTAGGATTCATTGATGAAATGTGCCATGTGAACCAGCACAACCCAGATGGTAAATATATTTATAACACAAGTTTTCCTTTCTCACCTGTCAGAGTACATATTGGCTGGAAAAGTGAAATGAATGATATGTTGACACAGTTCGGCACCGTGTCACCTTCATTGCTTTTCATGAAACTGGTTAGAGAGCTGGTTACACCTCAGTCTCTCTGAATTAAACTGAAATCATTGGTTTTCTCCTGGTCTGAAGAGGGAAAACTCCACCTTAGAGCTGCTGGGAATCACATTGCCATAAAAGCCTCAGAATTCCAGGGAATAATATCAGCCTCAGAACTCCAGGGAATCATATCAACCCCAGAATTCCAGGTAATCAATATCAGCCTCAGAATTCACTAAAATAATGGGAATGAGGGAACAGGACCGGACCTGTTGAGTTTGTGTTTGCTGTGTTTTTAAGCAGCTGGTGGTTCTAATTGACTTTATTGACCCATGCAAACAACTAGCTTGCTTTTTTTGAACAAATATTTTGTGAACAACAATGTAAATAATGGTTTGTTTATCTTTACAGTACTTATGCAAATTACATATAAACATACCATGCACTTCAAACCTCCTACGCACATATGACCCACATAAAATGTCTCTCTGAGATAAATTCTCCATGAGCCGTTCAAACACATGATTCCATAATGTGTGAAGTGGGTTATTTGCTGGCTAATTATTCCAATTGAAACAGATCTTTGGGAAACTTGCTTTCATCTGTGAAAAACTGCATTTAAATTGAGAGAAATCCCTGCATGCACCAACAGGGGAATATCCAAATATCTGTTTATCATTTGATCATGCTGACATTTTAGGGTAAAATGTGGATGTTTAAAAACTACAAGAAACAACACTTTTGCCTACATTTTTTATCAGCTAATACTTTGTACATTGATTTATTAAACACAAGAAATAAGAGACAATTGCTTAAGAAATCAGTGATGGTTAAGTCACAAACTGAATCCTCAAATGGAGTTCTGTCCCGCGTGTCACTGCCCAAATTCTCAACACTGTTACAGTTTCATTGATCAGCAAATTTAACAGAACTCAGACACATAGAGGTCTGTCTTAGCAGAGTGCTGTCTGTCATCCCTCAGGCATTTCCACTCAAAAGGCCTCTGAATGCTTCCAGACAAATCCTCAAACAGCCCAAGGGTGTGTCCCAATAGTCGAAAAATGCCACCTTTCCTCCTCCACTACCACCTCCTCTACTCCGTGCCCCGGAAACCGATCTTTGTGTTTTAATCTAATGTCGCTGATTACATCTTAATTACATATTAATGGTTACATATTAATTAATATCTCAACGTAAACCGCAATGTCAGGTACATTGGATTCTGTACATGCAAATACTTGTACTCAAAACGTTCAGGCAGTTTTGCATATTTCCGGGTAGGAGAGGAGTGGTAGTGGGGGAGTGGAGGTGGGGAGGTGGGGAGGTGGGGAGTGAAGAATATTGGGACGCACCCCAAGTAAAGCCCTGATCATTCCTCTGTGACTCTGACTCTGACTCACTGAGCCCTGATCATTCCTCTATGACTCTGACTCACTGAGCCCTGATCATTCCTCTATGACTCTGACTCACTGAGCCCTGATCATTCCTGTATGACTCTGACTCACTGAGCCCTGATCATTCCTCTGTGACTCTGACTCACTGAGCCCTGATCATTCCTCTGTGACTCTGACTCACTGAGCCCTGATCATTCCTGTATGACTCTGACTCACTGAGCCCTGATCATTCCTCTGTGACTCTGACTCACTGAGCCCTGATCATTCCTCTGTGACTCTGACTCACTGAGCCCTGATCATTCCTCTTTGGCTCTGACTCACTGAGCCCTGATCATTCCTCTGTGGCTATGACTCTGACTTGTGAATGGAGACTTGTAAATGTATATAATAACGCAGTATAAAAACATGAATATGTCTAGTATGTTAATGCTCTCATAATGCAGTCAGTTTTGGTGGTTAATTCCTCTGACAGACATTGCAGCGATGGATTCATTCGTTTTTGGGTATTACGTTTGATTTGAATGAGAGGAAATAGGTTGGGATGTTTTATCAATACGTTCAAAAGACTTTTGCTGGTCCAGTTAAGTGCAAAAATTATTAATTATTTCTGAAATTCTTGACAGAGATCTCGAGAAACTTGCTGATGTTTGGGCATAATGTCGGGTTGCAGAAAGGAAGATGTATATTAAATATGTATATTAATCATATTTTGTTTGACAGTAAATGCCATTTTATGGGGTTTTTTCCACATCACATTCCCCTTAGCCGAAGATAATAGGCGCCAATCTCTAATGATGGTCTTCTATCATGTTTCAGCCATGAGTGTCTTTAAGACTCTGAATGAAATAAACCCTGAGAACAAAATGAAGACAAAACACTCATTAATCTACAAATCATAACTATTTTCCCTGAATATAGCAATATAACAGTCCAATTAAAAACCAGTGGGAAAAGATATCAACCACCGTGCAAGAAGAACACCTGGTGAGACGGAGCAGATGAAGCAGGTTATGGCCGGCTGGATGAGGAAGGGAAGCACGTTTAAAATGTAGAATAGATCGGCTGTAATGTTCTGTGTCGCTGCTGCACAGAAAATGAAAGCGTTCATTAATCATTCTGTAAAAACACCTCTGGAAATGACGCTTCGTACAGCTGTGATTTCTGATACTCTGAGAAATTTGTCTAAACGCTGGTTCCTGTTAATAGAATTTTATCAGGAGGAGCATGCTTCTAAAGAGAGACAGAGCTCTTCCCCAGACGAGGGCTGAGTATCAGAGTAAATCCCTGGTGATTAAAGATTCTGCTTGTTCCTCATATTTTCATTAAAGGTGGCGAATAGGTGAAATGGGGAGTCCCACGCTTTAGGACACATTAAGCAGAGCTGTACTGCCTGCAACAGCCCCAAAACACATAAACATTTAGGACCTTCAGTGTTAATAGTGTGTAACAAATAAATTATGGTCCTGCCACATATGTCACTGGGTATCCGTGGGAAATAGTTTTTTTAGACTCACAGTAAATCTGGGGCACTGTGGAGGTAATCAACACTGTGGGCACTCATCACTGTGGGGACTCAACACTGTGGGGGACTCATCACTGTGAGGACTCATCACTATGGAGACGTATCACTGTTTGGGACTCATCACTGTGAGGACTCATCACTATGGAGACTTATCACTGTGAGGACTCAACACTGTGGAGCCTCATCACTGTGGGGGACTCATCACTGTGGGAGACTCATTACTGTGGGGGACTCATCACTTTGAGGACTCATAACTATGGAGATGCATCACTATGGAGACTAATCACTGTGGGGAACTCATCACTTTGAGGCCTCATCACTGTGGGGGACTCATCACTATGGAGATGCATCACTGTGGGGGACTCATCACTATGGAGAGTCATCACTTTGAGGACTCGTCACTATGGAGACTTATCACTGTGGAGGACTCATCACTGTGGGGGATCTCCAAATCAATTAAATGTATTTTGTATAGCGCTTCTTACAGAGTACTGTCACAAAGATGCTGTACAGAGAAACAGAAGGAGAATTGGGCAAAAACCAGGCCTGCCCTTACAAAAAAGAAGTTTATTCAAGTGTGCTATTAGTATACTTCTTTTAAACTAAAAATAAGTGAGTATGCTTTCAGTTTACTTTTTATGGACTTATCAGATATATACTAAACAAAATTATACTTAAGTATACTTGGCTTATACTGACAAGTATACAGAAAAGTTTAAGTATACTTACAAGTATACTACTAGTACATTGATATTAGTTTACTTACTACATAAAGTATACTTGGGAAATATACTTGAACTTTACTTAAGTTTACTTAATAAAATTAACTTTAAGTATACTTTTTTTTGGTAAGGGTGAACCACCGAACAGCAAACGAGGTAAAAACTCCCCGGTGGGAAGAAAAACACTCAAACAGTGGCCAGAAAAAACTCCCCAATGGGAAGAAATCTTGGAAGGAACCTGGCTAGAGAGGGGGGGGCGCATCCTTCGCTGGCCGGCCCGGTTTAAACTAAAGGTAGAATGGATGGTAACAGAATCTAATGAGGGATCTAACACAGCAAATAATTTATATTAGAAACTCATCACTGTGGGGGACTCATCACTATGACCCTTCAGACTCTGTGGAGTATTGTAGTCTCTTCATTTGTAGCTCTGAGAGGCTGCAATGTAGAGGCAGATTAACTTCCTCCTCTGGCCTGCCTGTAAGACTTCACCCTCCTGCCTGCTGAGAGGCAAATCTCTCAAAGCCACAGACAATACAGAAAGGCCTTCACTGAGCACTTTCACAGATCTGTGAATCTGCTTATTTATACTGCATCCCGACCTGACCCTCCCATCCAATCAGAACTCAGTCCGACCACTTACTGCAGGAAGAGACTTTCTATGAACTCTCAGCACCAGGTAATATTTATAATAAAAAAAACAACATTGGTTACCTAAGAGCAAAATAATTAAAGGAGGATGTTGTAACAACAGCACTTAAGGGTCGCACAGTAAAACTTGTCCTGGGAGGGAAAACAATGCGTTCTTTTATGGTTCTGACCTCCTGTCCCAGACGCTCACAATTACCTGTCAGCTCCTCTAAGGAGCACGTCACGATTCCTGCAGGTTTGCATGTTACATGTTACAACAGTATTATAGATTGTGTGGTAGCATATTTAAACATGTCAAATATATCCAGCAGTGCTATAGTTAAACATATGAGTCATGATTGCTGATCATTACAGTGCTGTAGCTAATCAGGCGGTAAATGTATGTTGTAAAACATCATTGTTGGGGAAAATTAGATATCCATACAGTAGGAAAGAGATGTGATGCATTGATTGTATAGCCCGTGTGACCCATACAGAACACACACTTAATTACATTAGTGGTTTCAGTGTGCCTGCAAGCTGTTTTTCAGTCATTAGCGTTTAGCACCGGGGAAATATGTCTAATCGCCTGGCACTGAATGAGCACCGAATCGATCTGCGGCGTTAGAACACGTGGCAATCTGTACTGCGGTTAGCAAATGCTGTTTCTTCCTATTGGTCAGGAAATAAATCACAGACGCGTGAAGCCACGCCCTTGCTACAGACGTGAACCAAAACTCCGCCCTTACTGAGAGCCTGAGCCACAGATGTTAAATTAAACCCAGGTACCGTTAATATGCAGAAAGGTGTGCTGAGTTTGGTTCTTTTGCAGAAAGGTGCCACATAATATATGCTGGCGGGGGCATTAACTCTATACTTTATTATTTTACATTCCTCTTTTACAGAAGCAGTGGTTCTTTTGGGGGGTAAAATGGTTGTGCACCAACTTGGACTCAAACTGGCAACCTTAAAAGCTCTATTCCTTAGCTGCGGTGTAATTTGCAGCCCTGCAGCACTGGAATTATGCATGCATGATTCTATCCTTCGTCGGAACATTCCATTGCCTGCATTTCACTAGAGAAACGAGCAGCACATCAGTGGGAGTAGTGTAGTATTAATGGATTGTATGTAAACATGCTCTGTCACTCTGAATAAGACTCTGTGCTAAATGCTGAGGTGTGAATGTTACAGGCCTGCAGCGGTGACTGCAGGGGTTTGCTTTGAGGGTCCGTTCTGCGTAGCAGGGGGTTTTGAGTGACAGCTGGAGAGGACGGGTGATGAGGAGAGGGAGCGTGTGTTTGTTTTACCATTCGGAGCATCCATCCCATACAGCCAGGAGCAAACAAAACCCCAAAGACTGTTTCCTGCAACAGCAGCGCTGCGCTGTCAACTCATATAAGTTGGGAGGAACTGTACACTACAAAAACTCCCAAAGCCCTGCTGTTAGTGTAGGATGTGCTGTAATTAGCCCCGTTGTGTTAATGCAGCCCCATCATGCTAATGTACCCCGTCACGCTAATGTAGCCCCATCACGCTAATGTACCACCGTCGCGCTAATGTAGCCCCGTCATGCTAATGTAGTCCCGTAATGCTAATGTAGCCCCGCAATATTAATTTACCCGCATCATGCTAATTTACCCCCATCATGCTAATGTAGCCCCGTCATGCCACCGTCATGCTAATGTAGCCCCGCAATGCTAATGTACCAGCGTCATGCTTATGTAGCGTGCTGTCCTCTCCCTCCTTGGCTGGAGAAATGAAGGTGCTTTTAATGGTCAGTGGAGCTGCAAGCCAGAAAGAGAGCAGGAGTGCGTACCGAGGTGAGCAAGGCTGGCTGGTCCTCCATTAGGCAACGTGGGACAGGCACTGGCAGCGTGTTTGGACACTTATTACTGTATATTCTCCTGACACCTGCACTCTCCAGACGGGTTTTATAGTGTTGGCATATTTATATTTTTATAACCCAGATGTACTCACATTTGTACGTCAGGCTTATGCTGATTTTTATGCTGATTTTAAACAGGGTATTTTGAGTGCCTTAGTTTCGTGCCAGGGAAGGTGCTATTGCACTGGAGTCTATGGTGCAGTGCACAGTCTGCACCACCCACAGACTGGCTAGCAGGGAGGCTCCTTCCTCCTCCTCCTGTCTCCCTTCCTCTTCTTCCTCCCTCTTCTCTTAGCCTGCTGTCCCGCTCTCTTTTGTGTCTGGGGGAAGCTGATGCTATCTTGTGCTACTTAAAGATTTTGGGGGGCACAGTCGGTGCCCTTTTAATCTCCCTGCTTCTCCTGCTAGCATGCCGTGGCCTTGGGACTGGAGGAATGCTTTGTGCTTTTCCTCAAAATCTTCCCCCCTTTATTAATCTTTTCAGGGCATGGGGGGGCGGGGCAGACACCTGGCAGAACACAAGGAAATCTCGCAGGCGAATTGGCTCTGTCTGCAGGTCACAAATAATCAATGTCAGATATTGGATGTGCGAAAGATCTGTGGTTTCTCTGTTTAGAAGAGGTGGGGCTGAGTTCAGGCTGCGTCCCTCTGATCAGGCACCCATATTGGTGATGTAACATTGCCACGAATGGCATTAAAGGGGCAGTTCACCCAAAATTGGAATTTTGATATGTTTCTACGTATCCAGAGTGATATCTATCCATCCAGGTAGTTTCGCTGAGAACTCACTGGTTTTATAGATATCCACTGTAGCTCACTGTGATATCACCCTGATAGAACGGACCTTGAGGCGCTCAAAGCACCAAAGCAATGTATATTTGAAAAAAACATCTCTTTCTAAATATAATGACACTGTTACTCAGAAACATCCACAGACCTTGTTGTGCATGTTTTCTTTTTTTTTCGAAAACTACTTTCTACCAAAATAAGCCAACTGTATATCCATGCAAAGTATCAACTAAAGCACGCCATTATTCTAGGGTGCACTGTGTTGGCATAAACTCCAGAATACTGGCATGTTTTGGTTAAGACTTTGCGCGTATACGGATACCTGTCCATCACCTGCCTACACAACAAAAATACCAGTGTAAATCTAACACTGCTGGTGTACACCACGGTCTCATATAAACACCCTTGGGTGTTAAATGTGCACCACCATTTTTGCTGTGTAGCAACCCCCTTCCCCCATTTCATAAACTAAAACCTGGAACCATATCTCAAAAGCCCGCGTCATGGCAGGAAATATTATGTTTTTTTTATGAGGATGATGGTCATTAAAACAGCGTGGCCCGTTTTCCCGTACAGTCCCAGTGCAAAGCTGTGTGAAATAGGCTGGAAGGCACTCTGAAAGGGGAAGTGTGCCATCTAGTGGCGCCCTCGGAATTACAATCACGACGGAGGCGGACAGTTATGACAAAGTAGGCCAAATAAACGGAGAAATTCTTCCACTTGCTGCATTCTACATTGTAACCATTTACGTGATTACGAAGTCAAAGACCACAAATACCTAATTATCTTAATTTTAAAAATTCAGTAGTGTATGGATTTTTCTGTCCCAAGGCGGCTGCTAATCTCTTCATGTAGCTACATCTTTTATATGTTGCATCTATTTTGTAATAAGCCCTGAGGTTGATTAATAGAACGTTTGACGTTCTAAAGAAGGTGAATCATAAACTGGGGTGAAATATGAATTAAGGTCCTGGTTGAGCGTCTCGGGAACATTGTGCTGCTGAGAATTTTTGAGACACTGGTCATTTTTTTACGAGACATGACGTAAATTGCGTAGGGCTTGGCAGCGGTTGATGGATGGAGTCCTGCTCACCGTGGCTGTAAATGTTACCGAGATGTCGGGTGGCCGCAGCCGAAGGTACCAGGAGACGATCGCTGCTGCTGCGCTCGCGCTATATGTGATTTGTCACTCGTGCGGCTCCAGCCAGACGGCGTTTTCCGCGTGCTCGCGGTAAATCTCCGTAATTAACCATTACTACCGACCTGCCCCCATTTCTCACTGTTCCATTTGATCAGAGCAGGTCGTCTCCAGAGAAGCACTATAGGCTGTATTTTACTCTTCAGCGGTCTGTTTAACTCCTGCTTCATCACCTGTGTACATCATGATGATCATCACGCCTGGCCAATGCCCTGCAATCACACTAAACACAAATTAATCGCTTGTTGGAGACGGAAAAAAAAAATGTCGGTCTCATATAATGGCTTCCCCAGTTTGATGCTCTTTTATGTATAACATGTAGATCATGCAACCTGTCATGTTTCACAGTTCTGTATTTCACTTAACTGCAGTGTAGGACTATTTTTGCATTGCCATTTCCATATGAGTGTGAAGTGACATTGCTAACCTGTTTGTGGCTAAAGGGAAATGCAGTCGCTTTGAGTTTCAACAGCAGAATGATTTTTTGTTATATGTAGCACTGGACACCTCTGTTCAAGAGGGAGTAAAAACCACAGAGATAATACAGAAGACTGCATCATCTGAAACTAAATATACCTATTTATTAACTATAATATAATTCAATTTTATTTGTATAGCGCTTTTTACAGAGAACTGTCACAAAGACGCTGCACAGGGAAACAGGAGGAAAATTGAGCAAAAAACCAGGCCTTAGCCTATATGGGCATGCTCTATATTGTTGAACATTTTCCACTGTCATTATTTTGTTTTCTTTGTGTTTCTAAGTCCTTCTTTATCATTGTTTGTTGGGTTTTGTATTGCTGAGAGAAGCCACTGAATATCAGACATGCTGCGGGATGTAAAGACTTGCCTGTTCCACTTAAACGGCTTCAGTTTTCTCAAAACCAGGTTACAACAGGAAAAAACTGAAGTTTCCTGATGCAGCCATTCCTTTAGTTCACTTTAGAATGGCACATGCAGCACCAGTGACCTTGGGTGGAACACCAGTGACCTTGGTGGTTATTTGTTTGTGGGTGATTCTGGTGGCACTTTCTCATACAGGTTTTAACCTTCACAGACTTTAACTTACTTCAGGCTCTAGATTGAGATGGTTCATCACAGCTTTTTTATATTTAAGGATAAAAGGCTCGTCAATTAGGAGACACACAAAAGGTGACACGGTAAGTGTCAAAATTGTTCTATTACATTAGTTTTGTGTCAGTTTAAACTTTTGGCGTCAACTTGACCTGTGTCATAAAATTTCAACATATTGTGAGGGTTAAACCAACCAGGGTGCCCCTAAAACCATTATTTCAATAGTACTGGGACTGCAGTGTATTCCCCTTACACATGCACTGCACGTGGACACATAACTAACTATCAACCATATAGCACAGATAAGTGTACTCATCCTCACTAGGCCAATAACACATGATAATTAGACCAAAGGCAATTACACCATGAATGTAGTAATGTACCAGTGATCAAATAATTGTTATCATGTTGCCACCAGATGGTGCTAGAGTAGTATATAGTAGTATAGAGTAGTAGAGTAGTATATGACCAAGAGAATATGAATACGCTTTAGGGTGCAGTTGTATTCATATAAAACCCTAGGGTGCTAAATGTACACCAGCAGATTTACGCTGTTAGATTTACGCCAAAACCTTTTCTGCGTACAGACAGAATTTGGTAGTTTTGTGAAGTCTCGATAAGTTATTTCAGTGGTGACGGCATATTGTTTTATACTGGGGTTTATAATGAACTAATAGTGCAGAAATAAGTCCCTTAGTGTCTCCTGCCTACATTTCAAACGCACTTGTCCCCTGATGGCCTGTAAAATATTCAGCTAAGCAGTGGGAAGAGTGAGGCATTATCATTTTTTGATGTTAATTAGCTCTCATCCCCAGACGGTGCTTGTTTTAATTGCACTCATTTGAAGACTGAATTAGCCAGGCGTGCTGACAGCGTTGCGTTGTTCTGCTTTGTTTGTGTGAAGCAGGGAGTTTCTGTGAGACACTGCAAAAGCTCTTTATTCACCGAGCAGTGATATTCTCCTGTAAACTATAGAGTTTGTTTTCAAACCCCACGTGCCTTTTGTCAGTGAACAGAGTGAAATACTGTGTGGTACCGTGAAGTAGGTTTACTGTGCGCCTGTCAAAATATGTTCCTTATCAAAGCACAAGGCTGATGTCTTCACTTAAAAATGTGTGGGGTAAACAGTCTGCGTAGAGCCTTCTACCTTTTTTCATTTTGACTTTGGCATGTGCAAACCCCAAATTGCGGTTTCCTGACACAGCTGGTGTCTAGAAGTATAGTTTAAACGCATCACTTCTTTCTGCAAAGCAGCCTGTCCTGGTTCCAGATGAGCATATTGCTGCCATTTAATGATTTTGCTGTGGTCTAAAAATCACACACAGCAAAAGCAGTCATATGTGCCAACTGTTTATGAACAGACTTCACAGATATAATAATAATAATAATAATAATCAACTTTATTTATATAGGGCTTCTCAAAACAGTGAAAATGCATCACAAAAAGTTATAAAAACAGACAGTTTAAACACACAAATGGTAAATAAATTTTAAAAAAAGGCCACGACTAGGAAGTAAATTTCCTCACAGGAAGGCGTACGGCACTGGTTACGGCAGACTGGTAACAGACTGGTTACGGCACTGTTTGGACAGACTGGTTACGGCACTGTTTAGACAAACTGGTTACGGCACTGTTTAGACAGACTGGTTACGGCACTGTTTAGACAAACTGGTTACGGCACTGTTTGGACAGACTGGTTACGGCACTGTTTAGACAGACTGGTTACAGCACTGTTTGGACAGACTGGTTACGGCACTGTTTGGACAGACTGACAGACTGGTTACGGCACTGTTTAGACAGACTGGTTACAGCACTGTTTAGACAGACTGGTTACGGCACTGTTTAGACAGACTGGTTACGGCACTGTTTAGACAGACTGGTTACAGCACTGTTTAGACAGACTGGTTACGGCACTGTTTAGACAGACTGGTTACAGCACTGTTTAGACAGACTGGTTACGGCACTGTTTGGACAGACTGGTTACGGCACTGTTTAGACAAACTGGTTACGGCACTGTTTAGACAGACTGGTTACGGCATTGTTTAGACAAACTGGTTACGGCACTGTTTGGACAGACTGGTTACGGCACTGTTTAGACAGACTGGTTACGGCACTGTTTGGACAGACTGGTTACGGCACTGTTTAGACAGACTGGTTACGGCACTGTTTGGACAGACTGGTTACGGCACTGTTTGGACAGACTGGTTACGGCACTGTTTAGACAGACTGGTTACGGCACTGTTTGGACAGACTGGTTACGGCACTGTTTAGACAGACTGGTTACGGCACTGTTTAGACAGACTGGTTACGGCACTGTTTAGACAGACTGGTTACGGCACTGTTTGGACAGACTGGTTACGGCACTGTTTGGACAGACTGGTTACGGCACTGTTTAGACAGACTGGTTACGGCACTGTTTAGACAGACTGGTTACGGCATTGTTTGGACAGACTGGTTACGGCACTGTTTGGACAGACTGGTTACGGCACTGTTTAGACAGACTGGTTACGGCACTGTTTAGACAGACTGGTTACAGCACTGTTTGGACAGACTGGTTACGGCACTGTTTGGACAGACTGGTTACGGCACTGTTTAGACAGACTGGTTACAACACCGTTTGGACAGACTGACAGACTGGTTACGGCACTGTTTAGACAGGCTGGTTACAGCACTGTTTAGACAGACTGGTTACGGCACTGTTTGGACAGACTGGTTACGGCACTGTTTGGACAGACTGGTTACAACACTGTTTGGACAGACTGACAGACTGGTTACGGCACTGTTTGGACAGACTGGTTACGGCACTGTTTAGACAGACTGGTTACGGCACTGTTTGGACAAACTGGTTACGGCACTGTTTGGACAGACTGGTTACGGCACTGTTTGGACAGACTGGTTACGGCACTGTTTGGACAGACTGGTTACGGCACTGTTTGGACAGACTGGTTACGGCACTGTTTAGACAGACTGGTTACGGCACTGTTTAGACAGACTGGTTACGGCACTGTTTAGACAGACTGGTTACGGCACTGTTTGGACAGACTGGTTACGGCACTGTTTAGACAGACTGGTTACGGCACTGTTTGGACAGACTGGTTACGGCACTGTTTAGACAGACTGGTTACGGCACTGTTTAGACAGACTGGTTACGGCACTGTTCAGACAGACTGGTTACGGCACTGTTTAGACAGACTGGTTACGGCACTGTTTGGACAGACTGGTTACGGCACTGTTTGGACAGACTGGTTACGGCACTGTTTAGACAGACTGGTTACGGCACTGTTTAGACAGACTGGTTACGGCATTGTTTGGACAGACTGGTTACGGCACTGTTTGGACAGACTGGTTACGGCACTGTTTAGACAGACTGGTTACGGCACTGTTTAGACAGACTGGTAACAGCACTGTTTGGACAGACTGGTTACGGCACTGTTTGGACAGACTGGTTATGGCACTGTTTGGACAGACTGGTTACGGCACTGTTTAGACAGACTGGTTACAACACTGTTTGGACAGACTGACAGACTGGTTACGGCACTGTTTAGACAGGCTGGTTACAGCACTGTTTAGACAGACTGGTTACGGCACTGTTTGGACAGACTGGTTACGGCACTGTTTAGACAGACTGGTTACGGCACTGTTTAGACAGACTGGTTACGGCACTGTTTGGACAGACTGGTTATGGCACTGTTTGGACAGACTGGTTACGGCACTGTTTAGACAGACTGGTTACGGCACTGTTTAGACAGACTGGTTACGGCACTGTTTGGACAGACTGGTTATGGCACTGTTTGGACAGACTGGTTACGGCACTGTTTGGACAGACTGGTTACAACACTGTTTAGACAGACTGGTTACGGCACTGTTTAGACAGACTGGTTACAGCACTGTTTGGACAGACTGGTTACGGCACTGTTTAGACAGACTGGTTACGGCACTGTTTGGACAGACTGGTTACGGCACTGTTTGGACAGACTGGTTATGGCACTGTTTGGGAGATGATGGCCCATGAGAAGATACCATACAAATGACCATCAGCCAAGGGCATCAAAGCAGTACAGCATGGAACAAAATTACATTTCAATGTTTTAAAACATGTCCTCAGTGGATATTTAGAAATAAAGGCATTTTTAACTTTTTAAAATAAGAAGAGTGTCTTGGTGATATTTTGTCAAGAGTATATCGAATAAGGTATGTTATTTTACTATACCGTGTGGCTTTCATAGGTAAAGTATGGTGGTACAAGCCAATACTTCTGTTATAGTATAAACTATGAATACATGTTTTTTTTTACTGTACTGTACTGTCCAAAAGGTGTTCCAAAAGGTGAAGGTGGTTATGAATAAAACGAATAAGTACATTCTAATAAAATAAAATAATAAATTACAGCTAGCTGCCCCTAGCGGTCCGTGGTGGTACTGCTCTGTGGCTAATGACGCCCCGCCTGCTGTGGGCGTGTGGACTTGCCTCTCCGGCCCCACAACAGCGGGTCTGCTCTGCTGCTGGAGGGGTTCAGGGAGACCGTCACAGAGGGAAGGAGGGGGGGAGAGCGACTCGCTCCGAGAACCAGTGCCAGACAGCTTGAGCTACAACCCGGGGGAGACGATGATGGCGGCCGCTGTAGAGAGAGGAGGGGTTCGGGCCGCCTTCCTAAACCCAGGCAGCGGCGGTGGCGGTGGACCAGCCGCCACGGTTGGACTCGGAGCGGCAGCTGGAACCGTTGGCTCTGGGGGTATGATGCCCGTCCCAATGAACCTTTTTGCCACCTGGGAAATAGACCGCTCTTCACCAAGCTGTGTTCCGAGGTATTATTATTATTATTATTATTATTATTATTATTATTATTGTTGTTTTGTTTGAAAGGTTCTTTGTAATAATCACGTTACTGATCGTAACGTTCGCCAAGTTTCCGTTACTACTCATCAAGGTGGGCTACATGTGCCGTTTCTTAAACATCAGGAACAGGCGTGTTTCTCATCCACAATCTGTCATTTGATTTTTGGGTTTGCTGACAAACAGTTCTTAGCGTGGAGGTGTGTCCGGACTACAGGCGTGCCAACAACACCATATTTTATAACGTATGACCGATCTGCGTGTGTGTTATTGCTGAAAATATTTCACCGTTGTAAAACGGTCTGTGCAGTTGCTGTGAAACGTTAACGTTAGCTACCAAGAACTAGCAAGCGAACGTTAGCAACCGACCTCCTAAATCTCACACACATGCTTGCCGTCTAAACTATGCCGAGAGTAACGTTACACATAAATATTGTCAGCCTGCTACTTGGATAGCTAACGTTAACTTGGCCAACTTCTCTCTCGGCTTTGAAAGTTGTTGTCCGCTTGATACTAGCAGGATTTCACACGAACAGTTTTGAGAGCACTCTCTACGGACATTATTGAGTGAGAGGATCGCGTTCCCCAAGTCCGAAACTTTGTTTTTTTTGTTTTTAAAAACGCCCTACTCTCTATAGTGACTGTGGAGTCGGACATGTGTTGAAGTGTGAAATTAATCGGTGATGACTTTCCAAGTAACAGTGAACTTGGTTCAGATCGGTGTAGGCTACATCTGAATTAGGTAACGTTATGTCTGTGGTTAATGTAAATTAATGTCCGTTTAACGACTGTCTTTCCTGAATCAGAACTCATGGTCCATTTAAATTATGTTTTGCATAGTAAAATTCAAACCGGTCATACCACCTAAAATGTTAACTGTCAAAAACATTCTCCGGATGGTCCATATTCGTCTATTAAAAGATTCACGTTGACTGGGTCAGTCGGCAATTATCAGATGAAAAAGGGTAAATCTTTCTGAAAGATGTTTCTTAATATTGGGTTAAAAAAAAAAGAAGCATGTATGGATTGTCCTTGTGTGTGTGTGTGTGTGTGTGTGTGTGTGTGTGTGTGTGTGTGTGTGTGTGTGTGTGTGTGTGTGTGTGTGTGTGTGTTAGTATACTGTTGAACCTGTGGAATGTGTGAGTATATGTACATAAATAGCTGAGTAAATTAAATGACAGAGGAAAGTTATTTTCTTTTTGCTGTTTTATTTAGAGGTTGACCGCTTGTCTTTTTCCAAATGCTTATGGTTTCAATATCTTTGTCCAATGTATTACATTAGTTATACATTTAGGCAATTATTATTTTTTTATTATCTGTATGTATAGTGTATGATAATCACACATCAGTATTTTCCCCTAGTTACCCTACCTGGTTCAATTCAGGTCAGTTTGAAGCAGCAGCACTATGACCAGAAAAGACCTTCAGAAACACCTTCAGGGCAGAGAATCGTTCCTGTTTGTTGTTGCAACTCACCTGCTGACAGGTGACATTGCTTTCCCACACTTCTCTTGGTCTTGGGTGTACTGTCACAGAGTAGCACCCCTTAACCATTTACCTGCGGACAATCTTTATCTTTATTTAAATGAGCAAGATAGAGGCTACCCTAAAATATAGGTTACGTTTCCAATCTTAATGACATTTTATCTTTTCTTTAATCTTACAAATACAGAACTTGCCCCCACAGATGAGTCTTATGATTGATGTTCACTCTGTGGGGCTTAGCTGTGGTAAATTAACCAAAAGGTCTTAAATATAATATCCACTTGTTATGTATGGGTGGAATTTCGTATTTCAGCTCAGAAAAGCTTGACATTGTAATGTTACTATATGGAAATTCCTTGGGCACAAGCCAAAACGACTTCTGCTTCCATAGATGTCCCTCAGGTTTTAATGAAAGGTTAAAGTTCCACGCGCAGTCGGGTTGCGTTTCCTCCTGCGTCTGCTGTCAGGTTGCATTTCGCAGAAGTGAGAAATGCGCGTGTGTGTGTGTGTGTGTGTGTGTGTGTGTGTGTGTGTGTGTGTGTGTGTGTGTGTGTGTGTGTGTGCGCGCGTGCACGCGTGTGTGTGTGCGGGGGAAGTGTGGACTGAGCCCCAGCGAGCATTAGCTGTTAGGCGCTGTGATTTTCACCATGTGCCTTGTGGAAGAATTTAACAGTTAAATAACCATACATGATTAAAATACAGTATAACCAAAATATGTCAGATACACTCGAGGAGCTAAAATCAGATAGTGACACCTAATTTTTCGACCAAACAGCCCCCCCCCCCAGCCTCCGCCAGTCGCGCACAGGTTGGACTCACTGTCTAACATCCCATATGCTTTCAGCGGTGTGAGCTCTATTGTTTCCTCAGCTGGGAAGCGTTCCCTCTAAATCTACGGGCGCCCAGCTGGCAAGCCCAAGTGTGTGACGAACCCTTTTCTCTAACTAACACTAACACTGTCAGAAGTGATCTGAATAAAATCTTGCACGATATCCTAGACGGGAGTTTTAGAGAGCAGAGCTCTGCCACAGGGGTGGGGTTGGTTCCATTTCCTCCTGGCCACAATGATTATAAACTACAACTCCCAGTACTACAGGCCATGTTGTGCACCCTTCAGTACGGTGTTTGGTTTCTTTTTTTAAAGGGTGGGTCAGTTCTGTTAACGCACCGAACAGTGAGGTGAATTCTGCTGTGACTGACTACTGCTTTTGCAAGCTGTCAGCACTTGAGTGGTCAGAGTGGGTCTGCATGCAAGAGTACATGGACGCAAGCAACGCATACACACACACACAAACGCACACACGCGCACGCACACACACACATGCACACACACGCGCACACACACACACACGCACGCACACACACACACACACATGCACACACACACACACGCGCGCACGCACACGCACACACACACACACATGCACACACACGCGCACGCACACACACACACACACGCGCACACACACACATGCATGGATATTTATATAGCACATTTGCATGATCTGAGCATATTTGCCTTTGAAACCTTTTTTATGATCATATTTATATTTTTAAAATAGTCATCCCCATTTTCACGTACAAATAACTGCATCCTTCCTGACGGCTTCAGAATGATTGAGCTGATTAACTGAGTTTTCACAATGCAAGTTCTTTCGATGAGGAGAATGACTGATCGAGAGATAAATCTTCACACCATAAATCGATTGTGTGTTTAAATCAATTAGGGAGTCGATCCGAAATCAATTATTCATGCGCTTTAATTGCCGTGTAATTGGGGTTGGGTTTGAGGCACGGGCCGTAATGTCTGTGAGCTGTGAGTGCTATGAGGAGGAGAGAGAGGGAGAAAGAGATAGATGGAGGGATAGAGAGAGGGAGAAAGAGAGAGGTGGAGGGATAGAGAGAGGGAGAAAGAGAGATGGAGGTGAAGAGAGCGGCATAAAGAGAGAGATGGAGGGATAGAGAGAGGGAGAAAGAGAGAGATGGAGGGATAGAGAGAGGGCAGAAAGAGAGAGATGGAGGGATAGAGAGAGGGAGAAAAAGAGAGATGGAGGGATAGAGAGAGGGCAGAAAGAGAGAGATGGAGGGATAGAGAGAGGGAGAAAGAGAGAGATGGAGGGATAGAGAGAGGGCAGAAAGAGAGAGATGGAGGGATAGAGAGAGGGCAGAAAGAGAGAGATGGAGGGATAGAGAGAGGGAGAAAGAGAGAGATGGAGGGATAGAGAGAGGGCAGAAAGAGAGAGATGGAGGGATAGAGAGAGGGCATAAAGAGAGAGATGGAGGGATAGAGAGAGGGCAGAAAGAGAGAGATGGAGGGATAGAGAGCGGCATAAAGAGAGAGATGGAGGGATATAGAGAGGGAGAAAGAGAGAGATGGAGGGATAGAGAGAGGGAGAAAGAGAGAGATGGAGGGATAGAGAGAGGGAGAAAGAGAGATGGAGGTGAAGAGAGTGGCATAAAGAGAGAGATGGAGGGATAGAGAGAGGGAGAAAGAGAGAGATGGAGGTGAAGAGAGCGGCATAAAGAGAGAGATGGAGGGATAGAGAGAGGGAGAAAGAGAGAGGTGGAGGGATAGAGAGAGGGCATAAAGAGAGAGATGGAGGGATAGAGAGAGGGAGAAAGAGAGATGGAGGTGAAGAGAGCGGCATAAAGAGAGAGATGGAGGGATATAGAGAGGGCATAAAGAGAGAGATGGAGGGATAGAGAGAGGGAGAAAGAGAGATGGAGGTGAAGAGAGCGGCAGAAAGAGAGAGATGGAGGGATAGAGAGAGATTGAGGTGAAGAGAGCGGCATAAAGAGAGAGATGGAGGGATAGAGAGAGGGAGAAAGAGAGAGATGGAGGGATATAGAGAGGGAGAAAGAGAGAGATGGAGGGATAGAGAGAGGGAGAAAGAGAGAGATGGAGGGATAGAGAGAGGGAGAAAGAGAGATGGAGGTGAAGAGAGTGGCATAAAGAGAGAGATGGAGGGATAGAGAGAGGGAGAAAGAGAGAGATGGAGGGATATAGAGAGGGAGAAAGAGAGAGATGGAGGGATAGAGAGAGGGAGAAAGAGAGAGATGGAGGGATAGAGAGAGGGAGAAAGAGAGAGATGGAGGGATATAGAGAGGGAGAAAGAGAGAGATGGAGGGATAGAGAGAGGGAGAAAGAGAGAGATGGAGGGATATAGAGAGGGAGAAAGAGAGAGATGGAGGGATAGAGAGAGGGAGAAAGAGAGAGATGGAGGGATAGAGAGAGGGTATAAAGAGAGAGATGGAGGGATAGAGAGAGGGAGAAAGAGAGAGATGGAGGTGAAGAGAGCGGCATAAAGAGAGAGATGGAGGGATAGAGAGAGGGAGAAAGAGAGAGATGGAGGGATATAGAGAGGGCATAAAGAGAGAGATGGAGGGATAGAGAGCGGCATAAAGAGAGAGATGGAGGGATAGAGAGAGGGAGAAAGAGAGAGATGGAGGGATATAGAGAGGGCATAAAGAGAGAGATGGAGGGATAGAGAGAGGGAGAAAGAGAGAGATGGAGGGATATAGAGAGGGCATAAAGAGAGAGATGGAGGGATATAGAGAGGGCATAAAGAGAGAGATGGAGGGATAGAGAGAGGGAGAAAGAGAGAGATGGAGGGATATAGAGAGGGCATAAAGAGAGAGATGGAGGGATAGAGAGAGGGCATAAAGAGAGAGATGGAGGGATAGAGAGCGGCATAAAGAGAGAGATGGAGGGATATAGAGAGGGCATAAAGAGAGAGATGGAGGGATAGAGAGAGGGAGAAAGAGAGAGATGGAGGGATATAGAGAGGGAGAAAGAGAGAGATGGAGGGATAGAGAGAGGGCATAAAGAGAGAGATGGAGGGATATAGAGAGGGAGAAAGAGAGAGATGGAGGGATAGAGAGAGGGCATAAAGAGAGAGATGGAGGGATAGAGAGAGGGCATAAAGAGAGAGATGGAGGGATAGAGAGCGGCATAAAGAGAGAGATGGAGGGATAGAGAGAGGGAGAAAGAGAGAGATGGAGGGATATAGAGAGGGCATAAAGAGAGAGATGGAGGGATAGAGAGAGGGAGAAAGAGAGAGATGGAGGGATATAGAGAGGGCATAAAGAGAGAGATGGAGGGATAGAGAGAGGGCATAAAGAGAGAGATGGAGGGATAGAGAGAGGGCATAAAGAGAGAGATGGAGGGATAGAGAGCGGCATAAAGAGAGAGATGGAGGGATAGAGAGAGGGAGAAAGAGAGATGGAGGGATATAGAGAGGGCATAAAGAGAGAGATGGAGGGATAGAGAGAGGGAGAAAGAGAGAGATGGAGGGATATAGAGAGGGAGAAAGAGAGAGATGGAGGGATAGAGAGAGGGCATAAAGAGAGAGATGGAGGGATATAGAGAGGGCATAAAGAGAGAGATGGAGGGATAGAGAGAGGGCAGAAAGAGAGAGATGGAAGGATATAGAGAGGGCAGAAAGAGAGAGATGGAGGGATAGAGAGAGGGAGAAAGAGAGAGATGGAGGGATAGAGAGAGGGAGAAAGAGAGAGATGGAGGGATAGAGAGAGGGCATAAAGAGAGATGGAGGGATATAGAGAGGGAGAAAGAGAGAGATGGAGGGATAGAGAGAGGGCATAAAGAGAGAGATGGAGGGATATAGAGAGGGCAGAAAGAGAGAGATGGAGGGATAGATAGAGGGCATAAAGAGAGAGATGGAGGGATAGAGAGAGGGCAGAAAGAGAGATGGAGGGATAGAGAGAGGGCATAAAGAGAGAGATGGAGGGATATAGAGAGGGAGAAAGAGAGAGATGGAGGGATAGAGAGAGGGCATAAAGAGAGAGATGGAGGGATATAGAGAGGGCATAAAGAGAGAGATGGAGGGATATAGAGAGGGCATAAAGAGAGAGATGGAGGGATAGAGAGAGGGCATAAAGAGAGAGATGGAGGGATAGAGAGAGGGCATAAAGAGAGAGATGGAGGGATAGAGAGAGGGCAGAAAGAGAGAGATGGAGGGATAGAGAGAGGGCATAAAGAGAGAGATGGAGGGATAGAGAGAGGGAGAAAGAGAGAGATGGAGGGATATAGAGAGGGCAGAAAGAGAGAGATGGAGGGATAGAGAGAGGGAGAAAGAGAGAGATGGAGGGATAGAGAGAGGGCAGAAAGAGAGAGATGGAAGGATATAGAGAGGGCATAAAGAGAGAGATGGAGGGATAGAGAGAGGGCATAAAGAGAGAGATGGAGGGATAGAGAGAGGGCAGAAAGAGAGAGATGGAGGGATAGAGAGAGGGCATAAAGAGAGAGATGGAGGGATAGAGAGAGGGCAGAAAGAGAGAGATGGAAGGATATAGAGAGGGCATAAAGAGAGAGATGGAGGGATAGAGAGAGGGCATAAAGAGAGAGATGGAGGGATAGAGAGAGGGCAGAAAGAGAGAGATGGAGGGATAGAGAGAGGGCATAAAGAGAGAGATGGAGGGATAGAGAGAGGGCAGAAAGAGAGAGATGGAGGGATAGAGAGAGGGCATAAAGAGAGATGGAGGGATAGAGAGAGGGAGAAAGAGAGAGATGGAGGGATAGAGAGAGGGCAGAAAGAGAGAGATGGAGGGATATAGAGAGGGCATAAAGAGAGAGATGTAGGGATATAGAGAGGGCATAAAGAGAGAGATGGAGGGATAGAGAGAGGGCATAAAGAGAGAGATGGAGGGATAGAGAGAGGGAGAAAGAGAGAGATGGAGGGATATAGAGAGGGCAGAAAGAGAGAGATGGAGGGATAGAGAGAGGGCAGAAAGAGAGAGATGGAGGGATAGAGAGAGGGCATAAAGAGAGAGATGGAGGGATAGAGAGAGGGCCTAAAGAGAGAAGGGAAGAGAGGGTGAAAGAGAGACAGAGGGGAAGAGAGGGTAAAAGAGAGAGAAAGAGGGAGGGAATTGTCCGTAAGGTTTCGTCTTTTTTCTTCTCCTTACAAAGCATAGCGTAAGAAACTGCTGTTTTAATGCTGGATTTACCCATAATGCACAGCTGATCTCACATTGTTGGAGACACTGAGAAATCAGTGTCCATCTGAGCTGTTAACTGCCCATACTCATTCTCAATGTCATCTATTCATCTCTAATTCATCTGGGTAGTTTTCACTTGTGTCTCCTGATAAATTACACTTTCTGTGAACTTCCTGCCAGGTTTTTAAAGTAAAGCAGTGACTGTATTGCTGTGGCCATTGAGTCTGATGTAATGATGATAAACTGTGGAAGATAGACAGGGTTCATCAGTATGGTATCCCAGTGCTGTTTTAGCCTCTCCATCCACACAGCAGGGCTGCGTTTAATATCCGCCAAACTTATGTTTCCTTATTGTTTATGTGCTTCAGGCAGGTTATCTGTAAGGTAAAGACACAATGTAAAGACATTTGGATTTGAGGCTCCTCCCTCTGCAGAAGCAGCCATTCTTTGTATGGAAATGCAGTGTGAAATGGCTCATCTCTCTGCTGTGGGATATAGTTTACAGCAAATGGAGAATTTTTTTTTGGGGGGGGGCGCATATTTTTGGTCAGTGGGGTTGGGGATAATTTTTTTGTTGGGGGGGGCGGTAGGGGGGGGTGGTTGGGAGCATATTTTGGGTGTGGGGGCGGGTGAATCATTTATTTTTTTGGGATTATATTTTGGGTGTGGGGTGGGGGGCACATATTTTGGGTGGGGGGGGGGTTCATATTTTGGGTCAGGAGGAGCATATTTTGGGTCAGGAGGAGAATATTTTGGGTCAGGAGGAGCATATTTTGGGTGTGGGGGGCGGGTTGGAAGAATACTTTTGGTGTGGGGGTTGGGAGCATATTTTGGCTGTGGAGGCGGGTGGTGGGGGGAGCATATTTTGGCTGTGGGGGCAGGTTAGGACCATATTTTGGGTGGGGAGAGCATATTTTGGCTGTGGGGGCGGGTTGGGAGCATATTTTGGGTGGGGGGAGCATATTTTGGCTGTGGGGGCGGGTTGGGAGCATATTTTGGGTGGGGGGAGCATATTTTGGCTGTGGGGGCGGGTTGGGAGCATAGTTTGGGTGGGGGGAGCATATTTTGGCTGTGGGGGCGTGGGGAGCATATTTTGGGTGGGTGTGGGGGAGCCTTTACTTCAGGGCTGGAGAGGGGGGGTTTGGCAGAGGGGTTCAGTTCCTAAATCAGAAGCACATGTGGTACTTGGCTGCAGGAGGGGTTGAAATCAGGGCCTGAAGGAGCTGAACTGAACTCCGACAGTAAAGCCCAGAGGAAACTGGGGCTGATAACGGCCAATCCGTTTTACCATAGAGCGCATTCGCCAATCCGTTTTACCGTAGAGCGCATTCGGCCAATCCGTTTTACCGTAGAGCACAATCGGCCAATCCGTTTTACCGTAGAGCACAATCGGCCAATCCGTTTTACCGTAGAGCACAATCGGCCAATTCATTTTACCGTAGAGCACAATCGGCCAATCCGTTTTACCGTAGAGCACAATCGGCCAATTTAGTTTACCGTAGAGCACAATCGGTCAGTCCAGTTTACCATAGACCGTAATCGGCCAATCCAGTTCACCGTAGAGCACTGCATGTGGCTCCTACGTGTAGCCCCTGAGTGTGGCCCCTACGTTTGACCCCTGAGTGTGCCCCCTGCGTTTGGCCCCTGAGTGTGGCCCCTGCGTTTGACCCCTTGGGGAGTGTGGGGGAATTCCTCTCTCTTTGGATGTGTTGCCTTATATGACGCCATCACTGCCATGAAAGTGAGCAGCTGTGTTCCCTGTAAACAGTGTTTGACATTCAGGAGGTTCTGTGTGTGGTCTGGTTCTGGTTCTGCCTGTGTGACAGGCTATGTGATCCGGTCAGCGGTTCTACCTGGTTCTGATGGAGCCGGCTGCCGTTCGCCAAACAGTCAGCGCCGTTTCCGTCCCAACGCTCAGCTCGAACCAACCTCCCCTCAGGTCCCCTGGTTGCCGAGCTCATCTCCTACAGGAAGTGTACGTGTTGACTGATTTCATTATGGAGCAAGGGCTCTGAGTTCAGGCACGGCGTTCGGACGGCTATTTTAGGCACTGCTCTCTCTCTCTTTCTCTCTGAAGCCTGGGTCAGTGTGCAGTGCTGCCATCCTGAGCTTCCACTGAAACAGGAAGTCTGGATCAACTTGAAAACTTCAAATGCGTGAAGGATGCAAATGTGCTGGAGACGGGCACGGTTATCGCGAATACACAGGATGTTTTGGGAAAGCCGTGCACGTTAAGCCGTGCGCGTAATGGCTCAGAACAAGCCACAGAGGTGCACGGGCACTTAGTCAGATTGTGTATGAGGTATAATAAGCCACACTGCTCAGGGTGTTTTGTGTGAAGTCAGGGCCGCTGGGTTCTGCCCCCATGCCGCCTTTCATCCACATATCCTCCTCCCTCCTGAAGAACCTCAAAGCTCCTCCCCTCCTGTTTGTGAAATGCGCTATATATAAATAAAGTTCAATTGACGCATTAACCAGTTAAATGTGCATTGTACAGTATAAAGAGAAAAAAAATGCCTTTAAGCAGTTCATGGCCAATCCCTTGGTGCATTTCACCAAGCTGTCTTCATGCCCCCCCCCCCCCCCCTTGAAGGTGACGTCAGCCGATCTGAAAGAACCTCAAATAGACTTTCGTGCCTCAGGCCTTGAGAAGGCTTCCATCCATCGCTACATTTGAGGCCCTTAAAAGCAGCTTCACCTGTGCTCTGTACCCTCCCCAGCTTCACCTGTGCTCTGTACCCTCTCCCAGCTTCACCTGTGCTCTGCACCCTCCCCAGCTTCACCTGTGCTCTGTACCCTCTCCCAGCTTCACCTGTGCTCTGTACCCTCCCCAGCTTCACCTGTGCTCTGTACCCTCCCCAGCTTCACCTGTGCTCTGTACCCTCCCCCAGCTTCACCTGTGCTCTGTACCCTCTCCCAGCTTCACCTGTGCTCTGTACCCTCTCCCAGCTTCACCTGTGCTCTGTACCCTCCCCAGCTTCACCTGTGCTCTGTACCCTCCCCCAGCTTCACCTGTGCTCTGTACCCTCTCCAGCTTCACCTGTGCTCTGTACCCTCTCCCAGCTTCACCTGTGCTCTGTACCCTCTCCCAGCTTCACCTGTGCTCTGTACCCTCTCCCAGCTTCACCTGTGCTCTGTACCCTCTCCCAGCTTCACCTGTGCTCTGTACCCTCTCCCAGCTTCACCTGTGCTCTGTACCCTCCCCAGCTTCACCTGTGCTCTGTACCCTCTCCCAGCTTCACCTGTGCTCTGTACCCTCTCCCAGCTTCACCTGTGCTCTGTACCCTCTCCCAGCTCAGCTGTGCTGTTTACCCCCCCCCCCCCCCCCCCCATTCTGTCTGCAACAGGACTCAGTAGAACAGTGAGTGCACAGTAACTTGGGAAAGGAAGTCTTATAGACTGAACATCTGACATTTCAATTTGCTGTCCCACTGTTCATCACCGTTCAAAATTGTCTGGAAATTAATTTGCAAGTGCAAGAAAAACGCTCCTACTCACTAGCCCGTCATTAACTGTGATGTGTAGCACAGCGAGCCTAATCAGCAGAGGGAATCACTGAGACGCCGAGTGTCAGCACAGTTGTTATTTTCATTGGGACAGGGTTATTATTATTGATCGTTATTAATCATAAACTCAGATTTTTTTTCCTCTTGTCTTCTCACTCTTCTGATGGTCTGTTGTTTTTACTCTTTTTTCCCCATTGACTGTGTGCTGAGCTGCCGGCTCTCAGCTCTGTTAACTCACACAACAGACCAACGAGCAGAGCTCTGAGTGACCCGTCATGCTTTTATTAAATATTCAGCAGCTTTTAAACAACTGGAGTTTTTATCTGGAGTCAGTAAGGCATTGAGCAGAAGCAGCTAATGCTTAACCTCAGGAGCATAGGGGCTGAGTGTAGCGGCTTAGCGTAGCAACGGGGAGTGTAGCAGCTTAGCGTAGCGGCTTAGCATAGCAACGGGGAGTGTAGCAGCTTAGTGTAGCGGCTTAGCGTAGCAACGGGGAGTGTAGCAGCTTAGTGTAGCAGCTTAGCGTAGCAGCTTAGCGTAGTAGCTTAGTGTAGCGGCTGAGCATAGTGACGGGGAGTGTAGCAGTTTAGCGCAGCGGCTGAGCGTAGTGATGGGGAGTGTAGCAGCTTAGCGTAGCGGCTTAGCGTAGCAACGGGGAGTGTAGCAGCTTAGTGTAGCGGCTTAGCGTAGCAACGGGGAGTGTAGCAGCTTAGTGTAGCAGCTTAGCGTAGCAGCTTAGCATAGCGGCTGAGCGTAGTGATGGGGAGTGTAGCAGCTTAGCGTAGCGGCTGATCGTAGTGACGGGGAGTGTAGCAGCTTAGCGTAGCAGCTGAGCGTAGTGTAGCAGCTTAGCGTAGCAGCTGAGCGTAGTGTAGCAGCTTAGCGTAGCGGCTGAGCGTAGTGACGGGGAGTGTAGCAGCTTAGCGTAGCGGCTGATCGTAGTGACGGGGAGTGTAGCAGCTTAGCGTAGCGGCTGATCGTAGTGACGGGGAGTGTAGCAGCTTAGCGTAGCGGCTGATCGTAGTGACGGGGAGTGTAGCAGCTTAGCGTAGCGGCTGATCGTAGTGACGGGGAGTGTAGCAGCTTAGCGTAGCGGCTGATCGTAGTGACGGGGAGTGTAGCAGCTTAGCGTAACGGCGGGTAGAGTAGCGGCTGAGTGTAGTGGTGTTTTCTCAGCGTTCTCCCGGTGTTCTCACAATGTTCTCTCAGCGTTCTCCTGGTGTTCTCACAATGTTCTCTCAGCGTTATCTCGGTCGCACAGTGATCGGTGAATACCAGGCTGGCTTGCTCACCAGGAGAAATTCCAAAGCCTGTTTTGGTTTAAGGACCATTCTCCTGACACGCCACTTAGGTTGATTTATGTTTCTGCAGGTTAATCTCTAACATCTGCGTCTGAGAAATGATCAGTCAACCTGTTTGTCCCAGGTGAGCAGGTGAACAGCAGGTCTCCTTCAGGCCAAATGATGAGTCTGATTAATGACATGACAGTTTATGTTCTGCCTAAAAAATCTTCACGCAGGAAATGCTCTCCCTCACACTGGAGATTTCATTCCATTGTAATCAAATTTTTCTTTCTATGGTTGAAGGAAATAAATCTTCCCCAGTGACAGTAGTAATCATGGATAAATCCCACTAAGGCCTTGAGACAAAACCAACTAGACTGGCTTTAAAGTATCAAAGAACCATTGATATGCTGCTCTTGAACAACGGAGAGTAGATAATTCCTGAAATAACCGTAAACCTTTTCTTCAATATACGTGACGATAAATGTACAATTATAGCTTATATTTTCACCCTTCCCATCTCTGTTACACATTAAGATGAGGAACTACACAGATGGCGCTAGTGTAAGTGTCACACTTCGGGTGTCGTGCTAAATTTAACAGTGGTGAATTGTGTAAGTGGGTTTGATGTTATCTTCGTTCGCAATCTCCAGCGGTCCAGCTCTGCGTTCCTGTGTGCTAAGCCTCTCATCCCAGATGTAAGGGCGGGAAGGAGATAAGCCCAAAGATCTGTCCGGTCTTCCGAACGTAAAATTCATCAAAATTCCCGCCAGTCCCAGAGGACGCAGGGTGGAACCTCAGGAAGGTGAAACTGGGCGTGCTGCAGGAAATGGGGCTGTATGGCGCTCATTCGGCTGGTCTGACGAACACACACACATGCATGCGCACACACACACACACACACGCACGCACGCACGAACACACACACACATGCACACATGAACACGCACACACACACACGCACGCACGCACGCACAAACACACAAACACACATGCACACACGAACACGCATGAACGTGCACACACACACACACACACGCACGCACGCACGAACACACACACACATGCACACATGAACACGCACACACACGCACGCACGCACGAACACACAAACACACATGCACACACGAACACGCATGAACGTGCACACACACACACGCATGCACGCACGAACACACATGCACACACGAACACGCATGCACATATGAACACACACACACGTACACTCTCACAGGCACATGTACACACACAAACACACACGTATGAACACATGCACACACACACGCACGCACTCACGCACACACACAATGAAAATGCAGGCAGATGGTTGTAACCTTTCTTACCTGAAATAGGTGCATTTGCTCAGTGTGAGTCTGTGTGAAAGTGCAAGGCTGCTGAGTCTCAGGTAACAGAGAGTCTCATCTGAGTCATAGATCTCCTTCATATGGACACTGACTCCTCTGCTACACAAACACGGCAGTGTGCTATCATTCAGTGAGACTGCCTTTAGCCGTTAGCTTAGCGCCCTCTGCAGTACTGCATAGTAATTCCTTTATGTTCCTGGCTGCAGTGTTTTCTGAAGCAGGTCAGGAGTGTAATGTACCTGAGGGTATCAGGAGTGTAATGTACCTGAGGGTATCAGGAGTGTAATGTACCTGAGGGTATCAGGACTGTAATGTACCTGAGGGTATCAGGACTGTAATGTACCTGAGGGTATCAGGAGTGTAATGTACCTGAGGGTATCAGGTGTGTAATGTACCTGAGGGTATCAGGAGTGTAATGTACCTGAGGGTATCAGGACTGTAATGTACCTGAGGGTATCAGGACTGTAATGTACCTGAAGGTATCAGGACTGTAATGTACCTGAGGGTATCAGGAGTGTAATGTACCTGAGGGTATCAGGAGTGTAATGTACCTGAGGGTATCAGGTGGTCCAGGATGTGTTCCGTCACGCAGCGCACCTTTTCATCTGAAGGGTGCAGGTAGCCCCGCCCTGGAACTGCATGCAGAGGCGGAGCGTGGTTCTGTTCGGCAAACGGTGGCTCGCCCCGAAAGGGCCCAAGAGGCGGAGTCCTTAAAGAGGCGGGGCCACAAAGAGGTGGATTCGCAAAACGTTTGTCTTCCCGAGGTAAAACGTTGAGGGAACAGGGAGGACTGTGAGTAAACATGGGTGGTCTGGAACGTTCCACCCTCAGGGGTTAAATGGATCTGAACTTAGCGGTCCTGTTAGCGGAGATGGTGCAGTCGCTCATTCACATGGTAACGATGCCGGGCTTTTATCGAAATGCGCTAATGGAGAGTCAGAATGAGGCGGAGATGCGCTGTTCTGCCTGGGGGGGGGGGGGGGGGGGGGGGGGTTGTGCTCACAGGGTCGCTACGTCTCCTTTCTGCACGGAACAGCGGCTCCTTTGTGTGCAGAGCCTTTCTTTATTTCTCTGTGTATTTAAACGTCCTTTCACTGAGTGGAGGAATGTGTGGGCCGGAAGCATTTCCGCCTGAGATATTCTCTAATATCGCTACATTGCCTCATGCCGTCATCGTCATACAAAGGGGGTCTGAATTTGTCGTTTGTGGTGATGCTGGATGTCTTTGAGCTATCTTTGAGACGTCTTTGGATATCTTCAGCTTCTCACCAGATTCAGAAGAATAATAAAATACCACAAACAGGTGAGGAGTATTTCAGAAAATGTAATTAAAATTTTTTTAATTACATTTAAAATTTAATTTGATGCATCCCTGATTGGTCTCTATTAGTCATCCTGACCCATCCTGAGAAAAAGCAGTTCATCAGACGGTTCAGACCTGAACTGCTTGCTTGTCTTTTGCCTGATGGGACAGTTTCTGATGATTGACAGGGTCATGGATGTTTGAGTATAGCCCCATCCAATCCAGAGAAACCACTCTTCCCGCCTCTTTAGAGTAGCCAATGGTAATGTGAAACCTGGCTGTGCAGAAGGGCTAGAGTCAAACCGTTTCCAAATGCTGTAAGACCTGTAAGCATTTCTTGTCATTTCACATAAAAAACCACTGCACAAAATGCAACCGCACCTGCCAAACAAACTATGTTATGCCACAGTATGCCTCAATGGGACACCAGATTTGCTAAAGGCTGGGTACAATATTGAAATCTTAAATCGCCCCCCCCCCGTTGAGATAAACATGCCAACATTGACAGCCCTCAGCACTTTTCATTGGAGAATAAACCGCAAACTGTATTAAATACATAAACTGAGAATATGGCCATTCCTCCAGGAGACCCGACCGCTGTCCCATATTACACTGCGGTTTGTACCCCACCATCAAACGCTGCCATAAAGGCTGCCATTCTTATCTTTATTCTCAAATATCTGGTTATTGTTTTTAAAGGTTGTTTAAATGGCCAGTCTGGTGTTTGTGGGGAGCTCTTCTTAAGGAAGTCATGGTCCTTTTTATAGTCAGCAGTGCAATATATTTACTTGGACGTAACTTCACTTGTGAATACTGTATGATGCTTAGAATATAATCAGGTGGTAATATAAAACGCATAAGTCTGGTTTCCCAACACAAGCAAATTACATTATAATTGAGTTCCACTGTGAACAAGCAGGAAATCGATAGCCAGGCAGATCTGACTGTGCCGTGTAGTGATTTAATATGTCTGTCAGAGGTGATCCAGGGGAAAGCATTTGGTGTTTATCAATCCGACAGGCAAAGACCACCCGCAGGGTTTAGTGTGTTAAAGAGTGACAATCTATATTTTACACTAATAGAGTACATTTCAGTCCATTCTGGATTCATGTAAACTGTTAAGAGATAGAGAAACGCTGAACTGTTTACTCTGCATGTATTGATTTAAATTGACACCAGGGTAACCGCATACTGCTTTAATGGGAGTCAGGGCTGTTCCTGGTGAGGGGAGTATGTGAGCTTACCTTACCTTCAGTTGAGTGTGTGAGAGTAAGTTGAGTGTGTGAGAGTAAGTTGAGTGTGTGAGAGTAAGTTGGGTGTGTGAGAGTAAGTTGAGTGTGTGAGACTCAGTTGAGTGTGTGAGAGTAAGTTGAGTGTGTGAGACTCAGTTGAGTGTGTGAGAGTAAGTTGAGTGTGTGAGAGTAAGTTGGGTGTGTGAGAGTAAGTTGAGTGTGTGAGAGTAAGTTGAGTGTGTGAGAGTAAGTTGAGTGTGTGAGAGTAAGTTGGGTGTGTGAGAGTAAGTTGAGTGTGTGAGAGTAAGTTGAGTGTGTGAGACTCAGTTGAGTGTGTGAGAGTAAGTTGAGTGTGTGAGACTCAGTTGAGTGTGTGAGAGTAAGTTGAGTGTGTGAGAGTAAGTTGGGTGTGTGAGACTCAGTTGAGTGTGTGAGAGTAAATTGAGTGTGTGAGTCTCAGTTGAATGTGTGAGACTCAGTTGAACATGACAGACTCAGTTGAGTGTGTGAGACTCAGTTGGGTGTATGAGACTCACTTGAGTGTGTGAGAGTCATTTGAGTGTGTCTAACTCAGTTGGGTTTGTGAGACTCAGTTGAGTGTGTGTGTGTGTGTGAGTAAGTTGAGTGTGTGAGATTCAGTTGAGTGTGTGAGACTCAGTTGAGTGTGTGAGAGTAAGTTGGGTGTGTGAGACTCAGTTGAGTGTGAGAGTAAGTTGGGTGTGTGAGACTCAGTTGAGTGTGTGAGAGTAAGTTGGGTGTGTGAGACTCAGTTGAGTGTGAGAGTAAATTGAGTGTGTGAGACTCAGTTGAACATGACACTCAGTTGAGTGTGTGAGACTCAGTTGGGTGTATGAGACTCACTTGAGTGTGTGAGAGTCAGTTGGGTGTGTGAGAGTAAGTTGAGTGTGTGAGAGTCAGTTGGGTGTGTGAGAGTAAGTTGAGTGTGTGAGAGTCAGTTGAGCGTGTTGGACTCAGTTGAGTGTGTGAGAGTAAGTTGAGTATGAGAGTCAGTTGGGTGTGTGAGAGTAAGTTGAGTGTGTGCGAGTCAGTTGAGTGTGTGAGAGTAAGTTGGGTGTGTGAGACTCAGTTGAGTGTGTGAGAGTAAGTTGAGTGTGTGAGAGTAATTTGGGTGTGTGAGAGTAAGTTGAGTGTGTGAGAGTAAGTTGGGTGTGAGAGTAAGTTGGGTGTGTGAGAGTAAGTTGAGTGTGTGAGAGTAAGTTGAGTGTGTGAGAGTAAGTTGAGTGTGTGAGACCCAGTTGGGTGTGTGAGACTCAGTTGAGTGTGTGAGAGTAAGTTGGGTGTGTGAGACTCAGTTGGGTGTGTGAGACTCAGTTGAGTGTGTGAGAGTAAGTTGAGTGTGTGAGAGTAAGTTGAGTGTGTGAGACCCAGTTGGGTGTGTGAGACTCAGTTGAGTGTGTGAGAGTAAGTTGGGTGTGTGAGACTCAGTTGGGTGTGTGAGACTCAGTTGAGTGTGTGAGAGTAAGTTGGGTGTGTGAGACTCAGTTGGGTGTGTGAGACTCAGTTGGGTGTGTGAGAGTAAGTTGAGTGTGTGAGAGTAAGTTGAGTGTGTGAGACCCAGTTGGGTGTGTGAGACTCAGTTGAGTGTGTGAGAGTAAGTTGAGTGTGTGAGACCCAGTTGAGTGTGTGAGACCCAGTTGGGTGTGTGAGACTCAGTTGGGTGTGTGAGAGTAAGTTGGGTGTGTCTGACTCAGTTGGGTGTGTGAGACTCAGTTGAGTGTGTGAGAGTAAGTTGGGTGTGTCTGACTCAGTTGGGTGTGTGAGACTCAGTTGGGTGTGTGAGAGTAAGTTGAGTGTGAGAGTAAGTTGGGTGTGAGAGTAAGTTGGGTGCGTGAGAGTAAGTTGAGTGTGTGAGACTCAGTTGAGTGTGTGAGAGTAAGTTGGGTGTGTCTGACTCAGTTGGGTGTGTGAGACTCAGTTGAGTGTGTGAGACTCAGTTGAGTGTGTGAGAGTAAGTTGGGTGCGTGAGAGTAAGTTGAGTGTGTGAGACTCAGTTGAGTGTGTGAGAGTAAGTTGAGTGTGTGAGACTCAGTTGAGTGTGTGAGAGTAAGTTGAGTGTGTGAGAGTAAGTTGAGTGTGTGAGAGTAAGTTGAGTGTGTGAGACTCAGTTGAGTGTGTGAGATTCAGTTGAGTGTGTGAGACTCAGTTGAGTGTGTGAGAGTAAGTTGGGTGCGTGAGAGTAAGTTGAGTGTGTGAGACTCAGTTGAGTGTGTGAGAGTAAGTTGAGTGTGTGAGACTCAGTTGAGTGTGTGAGAGTAAGTTGAGTGTGTGAGAGTAAGTTGAGTGTGTGAGAGTAAGTTGAGTGTGTGAGAGTAAGTTGGGTGTGTGAGAGTAAGTTGAGTGTGTGAGAGTAAGTTGAGTGTGTGAGAGTAAGTTGAGTGTGTGAGAGTAAGTTGGGTGTGTGAGAGTAAGTTGAGTGTGTGAGAGTAAGTTGAGTGTGTGAGACTCAGTTGAGTGTGTGAGAGTAAGTTGAGTGTGTGAGACTCAGTTGAGTGTGTGAGAGTAAGTTGAGTGTGTGAGACTCAGTTGAATGTGTGAGACTCAGTTGAGTGTGTGATATTCAGTTGAGTGTGTGAGACTCAGTTGAGTGTGTGAGAGTAAGTTGGGTGTGTGAGACTCAGTTGAGTGTGAGAGTAAGTTGGGTGTGTGAGACTCAGTTGAGTGTGTGAGAGTAAGTTGGGTGTGTGAGACTCAGTTGAGTGTGAGAGTAAATTGAGTGTGTGAGACTCAGTTGAACATGACACTCAGTTGAGTGTGTGAGACTCAGTTGGGTGTATGAGACTCACTTGAGTGTGTGAGAGTCAGTTGGGTGTGTGAGAGTAAGTTGAGTGTGTGAGAGTCAGTTGGGTGTGTGAGAGTAAGTTGAGTGTGTGCGAGTCAGTTGAGTGTGTGAGAGTCAGTTGAGCATGTTGGACTCAGTTGAGTGTGTGAGAGTAAGTTGAGTGTGAGAGTCAGTTGGGTGTGTGAGAGTAAGTTGAGTGTGTGCGAGTCAGTTGAGTGTGTGAGAGTAAGTTGGGTGTGTGAGACTCAGTTGAGTGTGTGAGAGTAAGTTGAGTGTGTGAGAGTAATTTGGGTGTGTGAGAGTAAGTTGAGTGTGTGAGAGTAAGTTGGGTGTGAGAGTAAGTTGGGTGTGTGAGAGTAAGTTGAGTGTGTGAGAGTAAGTTGAGTGTGTGTGAGTAAGTTGAGTGTGTGAGACTCAGTTGAGTGTGTGAGAGTAAGTTGAGTGTGTGAGAGTAATTTGGGTGTGTCTGACTCAGTTGGGTGTGTGAGACTCAGTTGAGTGTGTGAGATTCAGTTGAGTGTGTGAGACTCAGTTGAGTGTGTGAGAGTAAGTTGGGTGTGTGAGAGTAAGTTGGGTGTGTGAGACTCAATTGAGTGTGTGAGAGTAAGTTGGGTGTGTCACACTCTTCCTCTTCCTGTATGTCCTGCTGTAAAAAATGATCCTGAAATCTGTAAAACCTCAAAAGGTGAGAAGTAATGTGATGTGTGATTTTCGGGTCCCTGTGCAGATGTGGGTGGAGGAAGGTGGATATTCTCTCATTGCTGTGGGTGGAGGAAGGTGGATATTCTCTCATTGCTGTGGGTGGAGAAAGGTGGATATTCTGTCATTGTTCTGGGTGGAGGAAGGTGGATATTCTCTCATTGCTGTGGGTGGAGGAAGGTGGATATTCTCTCATTGTTGTGGGTGGAGGAAGGTGGATATTCTCTCATTGCTGTGGGTGGAGGAAGGTGGATATTCTCTCATTGCTGTGGGTGGAGGAAGGTGTATATTCTCACTGCTGTGGGTGGAGGAAGGTGGATATTCTCTCATTGCTGTGGGTGGAGGAAGGTGGATATTCTCTCATTGTTGTGGGTGGAGGAAGGTGGATATTCTCTCATTGCTGTGGGTGGAGGAAGGTGGATATTCTCCCATTGTTCTGGGTGGAGGAAGGTGGATATTCTCTCATTGCTGTGGGTGGAGGAAGGTGGATATTCTCTCATTGATGTGGGTGGAGGAAGGTGGATATTCTCTCATTGCTGTGGGTGGAGGAAGGTGGATATTCTCTCATTGCTGTGGGTGGAGGAAGGTGGATATTCTCTCACTGCTGTGGGTGGAGGAAAGTGGATATTCTCTCATTGTTCTGGGTGGAGGTAGGTGGATATTCTCTCATTGTTCTGGGTGGAGGAAGGTGGATATTCTCTCATTGCTGTGGGTGGAGGAAGGTGGATATTCTCTCATTGCTGTGGGTGGAGGAAGGTGGATATTCTCTCATTGCTGTGGGTGGAGGAAGGTGTATATTCTCACTGCTGTGGGTGGAGGAAGGTGGATATTCTCTCATTGCTGTGGGTGGAGGAAGGTGGATATTCTCTCATTGTTGTGGGTGGAGGAAGGTGGATATTCTCTCATTGCTGTGGGTGGAGGAAGGTGGATATTCTCCCATTGTTCTGGGTGGAGGAAGGTGGATATTCTCTCATTGCTGTGGGTGGAGGAAGGTGGATATTCTCTCATTGATGTGGGTGGAGGAAGGTGGATATTCTCTCATTGCTGTGGGTGGAGGAAGGTGGATATTCTGTCATTGCTGTGGGTGGAGGAAGGTGGATATTCTCTCACTGCTGTGGGTGGAGGAAAGTGGATATTCTCTCATTGTTCTGGGTGGAGGTAGGTGGATATTCTCTCATTGTTCTGGGTGGAGGAAGGTGGATATTCTCTCATTGCTGTGGGTGGAGGAAGGTGGATATTCTCTCATTGCTGTGGGTGGAGGAAGGTGGATATTCTCTCATTGTTCTGGGTGGAGGAAGGTGGATATTCTCTCATTGCTGTGGGTGGAGGAAGGTGGATATTCTCATTGCTGTGAGTGGAGGAAGGTGGGTATTATCTCATTGCTGTGGGTGGAGGAAGGTGGATATTCTCTCATTGTTGTGGGTGGAGGAAGGTGGATATTCTCTCATTGCTGTGGGTGGAGGAAGGTGGATATTTTCTCATTGCTGTGGGTGGAGGAAGGTGGATATTTTCTCATTGCTGTGGGTGGAGGAAGGTGGATGTTCTTTCACTCATTTTCTTTCTCAGGTTATGCAGCCTCACCCTGAAGAAGCTGATCGTGCTGAAGGAGCTGGACAAAGACCTCAACTCTGTCGTAATCGCTGTTAAAATACAGGTGAGCAACCCTCCGTTTTGCACTATAATAATGACATATTCTGCTATAACTATAACGATAACTAACTATAACTGTATTACAATAACTGTACATAACTACTGTATAACTACATAACTATAACTGAAACTATAACTATATAACTACAAATCTGACTGTATAACTATATAACTATAACTATAACCCCCCCCTCTCTCTATCTCGAGTGTCCAAGGTTAGCGAGGCTATTTGATTTGTTAAAGTTATGGGTTTTAGGACTGAGGGAGGTTTTTTCCTTTGAATCTTTTATGTTTGGTCCCAGGTACTCCGTATGTCGGAAAAATGTACATTCACTGCTCAATTTTATGTCTGGAATGGCTAAACTTACTATCTGGATTACCCGTTAGAGCAAGATTAAGGAGGTTGGGTCCATAGGCCCAGCGCAGGTGCTAACAGGCTTGCTAGCTGCTCTAATCGAGATGAGCATGTGTACTACAAGCTAGGTGGCGACGTAGAAGCTTATCTGGCCTGTTCGGGGGGTGCTGTGTGAGGCACTATAAGAGGGAGATCCACTATTTTATTTCTGATGATAAACCTTAATCTTTAATATATAATATACACGGATCTTTGAACTGGTGGTAGTAGTATAATAAGGTAATCTTCAAATTTTCTTTCTCTTTCTGTCTCTCTTCTTTTCTTATGATTATATTTTGATTGTAATTTGTATATTTTATTGAACTGTCACAATAAAGGTGGTTTTAAATTTTTTATTTTGTCACTCTCTCTCTCTCTAGGGCTCCAAACGAGTCCTCAGGTCTAATGAGTACATCCTTCCACCCAGTGGCTTGATGGAGACGGACCTGGAGCTCACCTTCTCTCTACAGGTACGGCTGCTCTCAGCGTCCTTATCTACAGGTACAGCTGCTCTCAGCGTTCTTATCTACAGGTACAGCTGCTCTCAGCGCTCTTATCTACAGGTACGGCTGCTCTCAGCGTCCTTATCTACAGGTACAGCTGCTCTCAGCGTCCTTATCTACAGGTACGGCTGCTCTCAGCGTCCTTATCTACAGGTACGGCTGCTCTCAGCGTCCTTATCTACAGGTACAGCTGCTCTCAGCGCTCTTATCTACAGGTACAGCTGCTCTCAGCGTCCTTATCTACAGGTACAGCTGCTCTCAGCATCCTTATCTACAGGTACAGCTGCTCTCAGCGTCCTTATCTACAGGTACAGCTGCTCTCAGCGTCCTTATCTACAGGTACAGCTGCTCTCAGCGTCCTTATCTACAGGTACAGCTGCTCTCAGCGTCCTTATCTACAGGTACAGCTGCTCTCAGCGTCCTTATCTACAGGTACGGCTGCTCTCAGCGTCCTTATCTACAGGTACAGCTGCTCTCAGCGCTCTTATCTACAGGTACAGCTGCTCTCAGCGTTCTTATCTACAGGTACAGCTGCTCTCAGCGCTCTTATCTACAGGTACGGCTGCTCTCAGCGCTCTTATCTACAGGTACAGCTGCTCTCAGCGCTCTTATCTACAGGTACGGCTGCTCTCAGCGTCCTTATCTACAGGTACAGCTGCTCTCAGCGTCCTTATCTACAGGTACGGCTGCTCTCAGCGTCCTTATCTACAGGTACAGCTGCTCTCAGCGTCCTTATCTACAGGTACAGCTGCTCTCAGCGTCCTTATCTACAGGTACAGCTGCTCTCAGCGCTCTTATCTACAGGTACGGCTGCTCTCAGCGTCCTTATCTACAGGTACGGCTGCTCTCAGCGCTCTTATCTACAGGTACAGCTGCTCTCAGCGCTCTTATCTACAGGTACAGCTGCTCTCAGCGCTCTTATCTACAGGTACGGCTGCTCTCAGCGCTCTTATCTACAGGTACAGCTGCTCTCAGCGTCCTTATCTACAGGTACGGCTGCTCTCAGCGCTCTTATCTACAGGTACGGCTGCTCTCAGCGCTCTTATCTACAGGTACAGCTGCTCTCAGCGCTCTTATCTACAGGTACAGCTGCTCTCAGCGTCCTTATCTACAGGTACAGCTGCTCTCAGCGCTCTTATCTACAGGTACGGCTGCTCTCAGCGTTCTTATCTACAGGTACAGCTGCTCTCAGTGTCCTTATCTACAGGTACAGCTGCTCTCAGCGCTCTTATCTACAGGTACAGCTGCTCTCAGCGCTCTTATCTACAGGTACAGCTGCTCTCAGCGTCCTTATCTACAGGTACAGCTGCTCTCAGCGTCCTTATCTACAGGTACAGCTGCTCTCAGCGTCCTTATCTACAGGTACAGCTGCTCTCAGCGTCCTTATCTACAGGTACAGCTGCTCTCAGCGTCCTTATCTACAGGTACGGCTGCTCTCAGCGTCCTTATCTACAGGTACAGCTGCTCTCAGCGCTCTTATCTACAGGTACAGCTGCTCTCAGCGTCCTTATCTACAGGTACAGCTGCTCTCAGCGTCCTTATCTACAGGTACAGCTGCTCTCAGCGTCCTTATCTACAGGTACAGCTGCTCTCAGCGCTCTTATCTACAGGTACAGCTGCTCTCAGCGCTCTTATCTACAGGTACAGCTGCTCTCAGCGTCCTTATCTACAGGTACAGCTGCTCTCAGCGTCCTTATCTACAGGTACAGCTGCTCTCAGCGCTCTTATCTACAGGTACAGCTGCTCTCAGCGCTCTTATCTACAGGTACAGCTGCTCTCAGCGTCCTTATCTACAGGTACAGCTGCTCTCAGCGCTCTTATCTACAGGTACGGCTGCTCTCAGCGTCCTTATCTACAGGTACAGCTGCTCTCAGCGCTCTTATCTACAGGTACAGCTGCTCTCAGCGCTCTTATCTACAGGTACGGCTGCTCTCAGCGTCCTTATCTACAGGTACAGCTGCTCTCAGTGTTCTTATCTACAGGTGCAGCTGCTCTCAGCGTTCTTATCTACAGGTACAGCTGCTCTCAGCGTTCTTATCTACAGGTGCGGCTGCTCTCTTATTGGGGTTTGTGTTCAGTTGGGTGCTGTTGGTGCACAGTGACAATGGCCAGAGAAACCTAATCATCATTAAACTCAGGCCTAATATACACTGCCTGGCCAAAAAAAAAGTCGCACACTCTAATATTTCGTTGGACCGCCTTTAGCTTTGATTACGGCGCGCATTCGTCGTGGCATTGTTTCGACAACCTTATGCAACGTCACAACATTTATTTACTTCCAGAGTTGCATTCATTTTTGGCCGAGATCTTGTATCGACGATGGGAGAGTCGAACCACTCCGTAAAGTCTTCTCCAGCACATCCCAAAGACTTTCAATGGGGTTAAGGTCAGGACTCTGGTGGCCAATTCATGTGTGAAAATTATTCCTCATGCACCCTGAACCACTCTTTCACGATTTGAGCCCGATGAATCTTGGCACTGTCGTCCTGGAATATGCCCATTGATGGGATAACCTGGTCATTCAGTACATTCAGGTACTCAGCTGACTTAATTTTATTGCTGCATAACGTTGCTGAGCCTAGACCTGACCAATTGAAGCAACCCCAGATCATAACACTGCCTCCAGAGGCTTGTAGCCTACAGTGGGCGCTATGCATGACGGGTGCAACGGTGACTTTTTTTTTGGCCAAGCAGTGTATTCCTGACAGAACACTGTGTGAGTTAAAAAAACTGGGAAGTTCAAATGAGGAAACACAACTCATACATGCTCTCCAACACGCTGCTTCCCAAACTGGCACATTTTACATATTTCAGTTTTATAGCTTTATTGTTGTTAGTATTGATACTAAGCGTGGTAATACTGTCTTATTTGTGGTCATATCCATAGTGCACATTTGAATGTGGGTTTGAATAAATGCATGTGTTTGGAGCAGAGTTGATGGTAACAGTGTTGCGTTTGCGCGGTTGATAGTACCTGCACTTCCTGAAGAGGGATGCCAATCGGCTGCAGATCCTGCTTCAGAGGAGAAAGCGCTATAAGAACCGCGCCATCCTGGGGTACAAGACTCTGGCGCTGGCTGTCATCAACATGGCCGAGGTGTGGTCACACTGCACACCGGTCCTGTGTGTGTGTGTCTGTGTGTGTGTGTGTGTGTGTGTGTCTGTGTGTCTGTGTGTGTGTGTGTGTGTGTGTGTCTCAATATGTTTGAATACCAGCAGCTCTATAATGCTGTCATGAGCTACTGCGATCTCTGCTCTACAGCAGAACGTATATTAAAGCCTGTGTGGTTTTGGGCGTGTCCGTTTCCCTGTTCAGGTGATGCAGCACCCCACAGACGGAGGCCAGATCCTGGGTCTCCATAGCAACGTGAAAGAGGCTCCAGTGCGTGCAGCGGAGATCAGCGTGTTCTCTCTCTCCAGCCAGCCCATCGACCTGCAGTCCGCGCCTAAGACCAAACCCTCCGGTGAATCAACGCTCACACAGACACACACGCACACACACACACACACACACGCACACACACACACACACGCACGCACACACACACCAAACACAAGCTCGCATGCACACACACACACGCACACACACACACACACACGCACGCACACACACACCAAACACAAGCTCGCATGCACACACACACGCACACACACACACCAAACACAAGCTCGCATGCACACACACACACACACCCAACACAAGCTCGCAAGCACACACACGCACACACACACCAAACACAAGCTCGCATACACACGCACACACACACCAAACACAAGCTCGCATGCACACACACACACACACACACACACGCAACACACACACCAAGCACAAGCTTGCATGCACACACACACACACACACACACGCACACACACACTAAACACAAGCTCGCATGCACATACACACCCAACACAAGCTCGCAAGCACACGCACACACACACACACGCACACACACACACCAAACACAAGCTCGCATGCACACACACACACACACCCAACACAAGCTCGCAAGCACACACACACACGCACACACACACACCAAACACAAGCTCACATACACACGCACACACACACCAAACACAAGCTTGCATGCACACACACACACGCACACACACACACACACTAAACACAAGCTCGCATGCACACACACGCACACACACACTAAAGACAAGCTCGCATGCACACACACAGATACGCACACACACACACACACATACACACAGACACAAGCACAAGCTTGCATGCACACACACACACGCACACACACACCGAACACAAGCTTGCATGCACACACACACACACACACACACGCACACACACACCAAACACAAGCTCGCATGCACACACACAGATACGCACACTGGTGAGGCTATTTGATTTGTTAACGTCATGGGTTTTAGGACTGAGGGAGGTTTTTTTTCCTTGGGCCCAGGTACTCCGCAATGTACATGCAGTAAGGCCGCGCTGACCGCCATATTCCGCAGTCATGTGCAGTGGCTCTGCCATTTTGGACCAATCAAAGTGTTCACTTCTCCATGGCCCCGCCCACTCCTCCCAGTGCCCGCCCCTCCGGTCTCTCATTATGGGAAATCCGTCATCAGAAGGGTCTGCGATCAGTCCGCTGCCCTTAGAGAAATATGCTGATGACAAGCGTAGCTCCCAGCATGCACTGGCCTCTCTCAGCAGAGCTGCAGCTGCGCCAGAGAAGGGTGATATTTCACACAACACAGTCAGCCTCATTGATTAAGAGTCCACAGCACAGTCATGAAATAGTGGGGTTTTAATGGACTGCCTCTCAAATCAATTTTCACCCTCTATAGAAGAGTGAACTCTTCCTGAAGGTATATTTCTACATCAAATCCCATCCCTCAAACCACAGAAACGCAATGAGAACTTGGCTGAAGGTGAATAGTTAAATTGTCAACAGCTGTTTTTAATTATTTAAACAGAGAATTCGATTGAATACAACAAGTCACTTAATTCTGTGTGCAGCCCCCGTCCTGTGGCCACAACATGTACCCTACAACCCCAGGGTCTATATCACCACTCTCCCACAGCATGTACCCTACAACCCCAGGGTCTATATCACCACTCTCCCACAGTATGTACCCTACAACCCCAGGGGACTATATCACTACTCCCCCACAGCATGTACCCTACAACCCCAGGGTCTATATCACTACTCCCCCACAGCATGTACCCTACAACCCCAGGGTCTATATCACTACTCCCCCACAGCATGTACCCTACAACCCCAGGGTCTATATCACTACTCCTCCACAGCATGTACCCTACAACCCCAGGGTCTATATCACCACCCACCCACAGCATGTACCCTACAACCCCAGGGGACTATATCACTACTCCTCCACAGCATGTACCCTACAACCCAGGGTCTATATCACCACTCTCCCACAGCATGTACCCTACAACCCCAGGGACTATATCACTACTCCTCCACAGCATGTACCCTACAACCCCAGTGGACTATATCACTATTCCTCAACAGCATGTACCCTACAACCCCAGAGACTATATCACTACTCCCCCACAGCATGTACCCTACAACCCCAGTGGACTATATCACTACTCCTCCACAGCATGTACCCTACAACCCCAGGGACTATATCACTACTCCTCCACAGCATGTACCCTACAACCCCAGGGACTATATTACTACTCCTCCACAGCATGTACCCTACAACCCCAGGGGCTATATCACCACTCCCCCACAGCATGTACCCTACAACCCCAGGGTCTATATCACTACTCCTCCACAGCATGTACCCTACAACCCCAGGGGACTATATCACTACTCCCCCACAGCATGTACCCTACAACCCCAGGGGCTATATCAGCACTCCTCCACAGCATGTACCCTACAACCCCAGGGTCTATATCAGCACTCTCCCACAGCATGTACCCTACAACCCCAGGGACTATATCACTACTCTCCTACAGCATGTACCCTACAACCCCAGGGTCTATATCACCACTCTCCCACAGCATGTACCCTACAACCCCAGGGTCTATATCACCACTCCCCCACAGCATGTACCCTACAACCCCAGGGTCTATATCACTACTCCTCCACAGCATGTACCCTACAACCCCAGGGGACTATATCACTACTCCCCCACAGCATGTACCCTACAACCCCAGGGGCTATATCAGCACTCCTCCACAGCATGTACCCTACAACCCCAGGGTCTATATCAGCACTCTCCCACAGCATGTACCCTACAACCCCAGGGACTATATCACTACTCTCCCACAGCATGTACCCTACAACCCCAGGGTCTATATCACCACTCTCCCACAGCATGTACCCTACAACCCCAGGGTCTATATCACCACTCCCCCACAGCATGTACCCTACAACCCCAGGGACTATATCACTACTCCTCCACAGCATGTACCCTACAGCCCCAGGGACTATATCACCACTCTCCCACAGCATGTACCCTACAACCCCAGGGTCTATATCACCACTCTCCCACAGCATGTACCCTACAACCCCAGGGACTATATCACCACTCTCCCACAGCATGTACCCTACAACCCCAGGGACTATATCACCACTCTCCCACAGCATGTACCCTACAACCCCAGGGACTATATCACCACTCTCCCACAGCATGTACCCTACATCCCCAGGGCACTATATCACTACTCCTCCACAGCATGTACCCTACAACCCCAGGGTCTATATCACCCACCCACCCACAGCATGTACCCTACAACCCCAGGGTCTATATCACTACTCCTCCACAGCATGTACCCTACAACCCCAGTGGACTATATCACTACTCCTCCACAGCATGTACCCTACAACCCCAGGGGACTATATCACTACTCCTCCACAGCATGTACCCTACAACCCCAGGGACTATATCACCACTCTCCCACAGCAGAATCAAACTGCAGGTTATTGGGTGGAATCCACTGTCTCAGGACTCAATCCAGAATATCCCATAAATACTGCTGATTGGTCAGAGATCTGGTGATTGACAGGGGTGGATCGTATATTGTCGGTGTTGTGTTCCTCAGACCTTTATTTATTTATTTATTTCGGCATGTGTATGGTCACATTGCATCACATTTCTGAAATATGCATTTAACAAATACATTTCCTGCCGAAAAGGGATACGGGAAAAAAGCAGCCTGCTTATCAAGTCCCGCCCCAATTCCCTCACGATTTTAAATGTTCATATTATACATTTGATTAAAACAGATATTTTTAGTATCACAACAGCATAGCTGAATTTTCTTTATAGCGAAACTGATCAAGAAGGAAAGAAAAAATAAAATAAAATAAAATACTCTAAAGTAAAACAAACCAGAATATTAAAGTCCAAATAAGTAGGTTTAAATGTACATGTCATACATTGGTCAAAACCATTTGTTTCAGTTCAACGTCAAACATTCCCAAATATTGTTCAGCTAATGTCCAAATTAAAAGTGTCCGTTTCTACGTTTTTATGATGTTCTGTTGTCCCCTGTAAATTCCGTGCATTATGCCTGAGTAGGTATGATTGCCAGATCTCGGAGTTCATTACCCCTCACTATTTTCTGCACTGTCCTCCGGAGGCTTGGTGATTTCTGCCTGCATTATGGTTATTTTTCCCTTGATTTTGTTGATGTCCGATCTCAAATTTCTCAGTATGATCAGTAATTCCGTTTCCAGAGACGTCAAACCCCTTTTTTCTCAGCTGTCGGTACATCAAGTACTGGCCAAATCCTAGGCCGATTAGTCCAACCATCATGAATCCAAACAGGTACACATCTTCCACATCTTCTATATCTAGTACTGCCAGACACACTACACGCCATTTGTCCCACCCATCCATGATGTACCCTGCCAGAAAGGTCCCATCTGGACATGACGGCTCTCCAGTGCCCTCACGCCTTGTCGAGAATATTTTGTCAATAGCGTTAAATGACCAGTTTAGAAGCTCCATCCTGAGAGTTTGTGCGACCAATGTCTGTTGTCTTTTGTTGCAAGGTCCAGGATCCTGTGTAAACCGCTTGCTATGGTTTTTTTTATATTTTATTATTATTTTTTTTTTTGTAAAAAGTAAAGTAAAGTACATCATGACATTGTTTTCATTTCATGATAACCCCCTATTTTTTAAACTTGATAATTTTCTACCATCTTGCATCTTATCTGACCTTTGGATGATGTGTTCTGTGGATGAGGGCATTGTGGGGAAACTTTGAGAAGCATAGCGATGAGCTTGGGGTTATGTGAGCAGTTAGCAGGCAGGTTAAGCTCTGATGTCATTAGTGAGCATGTAGGTTAATCTGTGATGTCATCATTGAGCACACAGGATAAACTCTGATGTCATCAGTGAGCACACAGGATAAACTGTGATGTCATCAGTGAGCACACAGAATAAGCTTTGATGTCATCAGTGAGCGCACAGGGTAAGCTCTGATGTCATCAGTGAGCACACAGGATAAACTGTGATGTCATCAGTGAGCACACAGGATAAACTCTGATGTCATCAGAATAAACTCTGATGTCATCAGTGAGCACACAGGATAAACTCTGATGGCATCTCCTTCAGATCGTTCTCCAGACATGGAAAACTACTCTGAAGAGGATGAAGACAGCTACTCTTCAGAACAAGAGGCCAGCGATGATGCCGTTCATGGACAGGTGAGGATCACACCTGAGGCTGCGCTGAAAAGATGTGCGTGCGCACACACACACACACACACACACACGCATACCTACTGCCTACTCCCAGAAAACAGCCTGTTATTTGAACCTTTGATGTGCTATTTAGCTGACCACACACAAAGACATATTTTATTCTTGATTTGGCTCTGTACTCCACAATTCACAAGCAGTTAAAGTGCAGATTCTCTGCTTTTATTAAAATTTGGGTTCACCATTATTACAGAAATTACAGCATTTTATACTTATACTAGTTTAATAAACACTGAGAATCAATTTAATTACATGTATATTGTTTGATAGCAAATCTAAAATCGTGGAGTACAGAGCCAAATCATGAAAAAAATAATTCCTTTGTCCCAAACATTATGGAGGGCACTATATGTATAGTTTTGATATTTGAGCCTGTTGGACGGGTGAGCGGTTTACTATCTGTACTGTTACACAGGTGAGCGGTTTACTATCTGTACTGTTACACAGGTGAGCGGTTTACTATCTGTACTGTTACACAGGTGAGCGGTTTACTATCTGTACTGTTACACAGGTGAGCGGTTTACTATCTGTACTGTTACACAGGTGAGGGGTTTACTATCTGTACTGTTACACAGGTGAGCGGTTTACTATCTGTACTGTTACACAGGTGAGCGGTTTACTATCTGTACTGTTACACAGGTGAGGGGTTTACTATCTGTACTGTTACACAGGTGAGGGGTTTACTATCTGTACTGTTACACAGGTGAGCGGTTTACTATCTGTACTGTTACACAGGTGAGGGGTTTACTATCTGTACTGTTACACAGGTGAGCGGTTTACTATCTGTACTGTTACACAGGTGAGCGGTTTACTATCTGTACTGTTACACAGGTGAGCGGTTTACTATCTGTACTGTTACACAGGTGAGCGGTTTACTATCTGTACTGTTACACAGGTGAGCGGTTTACTATCTGTACTGTTACACAGGTGAGCGGTTTACTATCTGTACTGTTACACAGGTGAGCGGTTTACTATCTGTACTGTTACACAGGTGAGCGGTTTACTATCTGTACTGTTACACAGGTGAGCGGTTTACTATCTGTACTGTTACACAGGTGAGCGGTTTACTATCTGTACTGTTACACAGGTGAGCGGTTTACTATCTGTACTGTTACACAGGTGAGCGGTTTACTATCTGTACTGTTACACAGGTGAGCGGTTTACTATCTGTACTGTTACACAGGTGAGCGGTTTACTATCTGTACTGTTACACAGGTGAGCGGTTTACTATCTGTACTGTTACACAGGTGAGCGGTTTACTATCTGTACTGTTACACAGGTGAGCGGTTTACTATCTGTACTGTTACACAGGTGAGCGGTTTACTATCTGTACTGTTACACAGGTGAGCGGTTTACTATCTGTACTGTTACACAGGTGAGCGGTTTACTATCTGTACTGTTACACAGGTGAGCGGTTTACTATCTGTACTGTTACACAGATGAGCGGTTTACTATCTGTACTGTTACACAGGTGAGCGGTTTACTATCTGTACTGTTACACAGGTGAGGGGTTTACTATCTGTACTGTTACACAGGTGAGCGGTTTACTATCTGTACTGTTACACAGGTGAGCGGTTTACTATCTGTACTGTTACACAGGTGAGGGGTTTACTATCTGTACTGTTACACAGGTGAGCGGTTTACTATCTGTACTGTTCCACAGGTGAGCGGTTTACTATCTGTACTGTTACACAGATGAGGGGTTTACTATCTGTACTGTTACACAGGTGAGGGGTTTACTATCTGTACTGTTACACAGGTGAGCGGTTTACTATCTGTACTGTTACACAGGTGAGGGGTTTACTATCTGTACTGTTACACAGGTGAGCGGTTTACTATCTGTACTGTTACACAGGTGAGCGGTTTACTATCTGTACTGTTACACAGGTGAGGGGTTTACTATCTGTACTGTTACACAGGTGAGGGGTTTACTATCTGTACTGTTACACAGGTGAGCGGTTTACTATCTGTACTGTTACACAGGTGAGCGGTTTACTATCTGTACTGTTACACAGGTGAGGGGTTTACTATCTGTACTGTTCCACAGGTGAGCGGTTTACTATCTGTACTGTTACACAGGTGAGCGGTTTACTATCTGTACTGTTACACAGGTGAGTGGTTTACTATCTGTACTGTTACACAGGTGAGCGGTTTACTATCTGTACTGTTACACAGGTGAGGGGTTTACTATCTGTACTGTTACACAGGTGAGCGGTTTACTATCTGTACTGTTACACAGGTGAGCGGTTTACTATCTGTACTGTTACACAGGTGAGCGGTTTACTATCTGTACTGTTACACAGGTGAGCGGTTTACTATCTGTACTGTTACACAGGTGAGCGGTTTACTATCTGTACTGTTACACAGGTGAGCGGTTTACTATCTGTACTGTTACACAGGTGAGCGGTTTACTATCTGTACTGTTACACAGGTGAGCGGTTTACTATCTGTACTGTTACACAGGTGAGCGGTTTACTATCTGTACTGTTACACAGGTGAGCGGTTTACTATCTGTACTGTTACACAGGTGAGCGGTTTACTATCTGTACTGTTACACAGGTGAGCGGTTTACTATCTGTACCAGAGTGGGTAATGAACTAGAGAATCTTTGTCTGTACTGTTGCAGGACTTGTATTATGAGGATGATGTCAGAAAACTAAAAAAGACCCGGAGGAAAATGATCCGAACCACGTCAATGAGCAGAGTAAGAAAGATGGGAGAACAAACCCCCAAAACCCCTGAATCCCTACACCCTCAACCCCCCAAAACCCCCCCTGAATCCCTACACCCTCAACCCCACTGACCGCACATGCCTACACCCCTTAAACCCCACTACTGTAAGTACAGGGAAAAATAGGCAGGAATAATGCAGGTGCTTTATTTATGTACAGCCTAAGCATGGCTCCTCTGTCCTGCGTTATGGGGCTGCATTACATTGCAGGTATTTAGCAGACGCTCTGATCCAGAGCGACATGCACAGCTTTTTGCATTCTTACATGGTATTCAATTATACAGCTGGATATATTTGACTTTTTATTTATTTATCCTTTATTTTACCAGGAAAGTCCCCTTGGGATTAATATCTCTTTTACAAGGGTGTCCTGGCCAAGCAGGTGAACCAATGCAGGTGAAGTACCTTCAGCTCAAGGGTACAACGGCAGTGTGCTACCTGGGAATCGAACCTGCAACCTTTTAGTTACAAGCCCAGAGACGCTGGAGGGTGTGTTTGGGTGCTGTTTGACCCGGTTTAAACCCGCTGCTTCTGCTGTGGGTTTTGGCTGTCTCAGGGACAACGTACTCTTCCTCCTGTTGCTCCACGGCTTAGACCTAAGAGCTGGGACGGAGGAGAATGGGCCTTTCTGAGGAATGACTGTGTGGTATAAACGCTCACAGGGAGGAGAATGGGCCTTTCAGAGGAATGACTGTGTGGTATAAACGCTCACAGGGAGGAGAATGGGCCTTTCTGAGGAATGACTGTGTGGTATAAACGCTCACAGGGAGGAGAATGGGCCTTTCTGAGGAAAGACTGTGTGGTATAAACGCTCACAGGGAGGAGAATGGGCCTTTCTGAGGAATGACTGTGTGGTATAAACGCTCACAGGGAGGAGAATGGGCCTTTCAGAGGAATGACTGTGTGGTATAAACGCTCACAGGGAGGAGAATGGGCCTTTCTGAGGAATGACTGTGTGGTATAAACGCTCACAGGGAATTATTAGTCCGTCCCATAATTACTCTGTCAAATATTAAGTCATGGTGAAGCAAGGACCAGCTACAGCCAGAGGAATTCTGCCATGGAAACAGTCGTCGTAGTTACAGGTTCATGTAGAAGGACTCGTCATCTTTCCCACGCTAACGCCCGTTATCTTGTTCCAGCAGCAACACAACTTCAAGCAGAAGTTTGTGGCCTTATTGAAGAGGTTCAAGGTGCCAGAAGAGGTGAGAGGTCGAGGTTTGGGACATGCGGACGAGTGGGTTTCGGCAGGTGTGGCTGGGATAAGCAAAGCATGCTGGGAGAACAGGGAGGTTCTTTTAATAAACTTTAACTTCTACAATATGGCAGCTCCCTGTGACTCACTTAGCCAGCTGTATAATATAAAGCCTTTAATGAACTGCCTCGGGGCCTGACATAAAAGCTCTAGATATTGACTTTTCAGACAGAATATTTCAGCTGTATCTAATGTCTGTGGGACTGAGAGATAAAGCAGATTATATCAGTAATTACCTGAGTAAATGGTGTAAGCATGCAGCGTGCTGTGGGGACACATTAAACTGCGTACGCTTTACAGAGGGCAAATGATGCCATTATAGCTGATTATGTGGCAGCTAATCTAATTAGTGTAAATTCGTTAGCCAGCTGCCATTGCCTTTGCAAGGTCCTCCTGTAACCCCAGAAGTCACTGAGCCTTGTGCTGTAATTGGGCTCTGTGCTGTAACTGGTGCTGTGTGCTGTAATTGGGCTCTGTGCTGTAACTGGTGCTCTGTGCTGTAATTTGACTCTGTGCTGTAATTGGGCTCTGTGCTGTAATTGGGCTCTGTGCTGTAATTGGACTCTGTGCTGTAATTGGACTCTGTGCTGTAATTGGGCTCTGTGCTGTAACTGGTGCTCTGTGCTGTAATTTGACTCTCTGCTGTAATTGGACTCTGTGCTGTGATTGGGCTATGTGCTGTAATTGGACTCTGAGCTGTTATTGGTCCATCCTTAAAGCAGCGCTGCTGTTGCACTGCAGAGATGTATCACTTCTGTTTAGAAGTAAACACTGTTTTAGAAAGGACAGCCTATTTTACCCCGGCAATTGCAGGTGGGGACGGTCTGAAAGCCAGCAGGAACCCTGGGAAAAATATATTTGTAGCTGACAATCATCCACTGTTCATAAAAATCAAATGACCAGCTTATATTGAAAAGCACATATAACTGTATAAGGCGAGTTTATTAAAAATGTAGCTCATTTCTGGAGATTATAGCTCTAAGTATTATCTAACCCCAACAGACTCAGTTATTAAAAATGAGCAGCCGACTGAAGTTTTTAATCATCTGCTTTCACCATTACCAGTGCGCTTCAGCCAAATTTAATAGTTTTGTTAATTTAATTTCAAATATGTCTCATCACAAGTGCTTATGGATGACTGTGAAGATTAATAACAGTGTTTCTCTTGGAAATAATTGCGTGATATTGAAACCACCTGAGAGCAGCTTTGGAAACGGCCTGGCTAGCGTGCTGTTTGTAATATAGCGTGCTGTTTGTAATATAGCTAGCTGTTTGTAATATAGCGTGCTGTTTGTAATATAGCATGCTGTTTGTAATATAGCGTGCTATAGCATGCTGTTTGTAATATAGCGTGCTGTTTATAATATAGCATGCTGTTTGTAATATAGCATGCTGTTTGTAATATAGCATGCTGTTTGTAATATAGCATGCTGTTTATAATATAGCATGCTGTTTGTAATATAGCGTGCTATAGCGTGCTGTTTGTAATATAGCATGCTGTTTGTAATATAGCGTGTTGTTTGTAATGTAGCGTGCTGTTTGTAATATAGCGTGCTATAGCGTGCTGTTTGTAATATAGCATGCTGTTTGTAATATAGCGTGTTGTTTGTAATGTAGCGTGCTGTTTGTAATATAGCGTGTTGTTTGTAATGTAGCGTGCTGTTTGTAATATAGCGTGCTATAGCATGCTGTTTGTAATATAGCGTGCTATAGCGTGCTGTTTGTAATATAGCGTGCTATAGCATGCTGTTTGTAATATAGCGTGCTGTTTGTAATATAGCGTGCTATAGCGTGCTGTTTGTAATATAGCGTGCTATAGCGTGCTGTTTGTAATATAGCATGCTGTTTGTAATATAGCGTGCTGTTTGTAATATAGCGTGCTGTTTGTAATATAGCGTGCTGTTTGTAATATAGCGTGCTATAGCGTGCTGTTTGTAATATAGCGTGCTGTTTGTAATATAGCGTGCTATAGCGTGCTGTTTGTAATATAGCGTGCTATAGCGTGCTGTTTGTAATATAGCGTGCTGTTTGTAATATAGCTTGCTATAGCGTGCTGTTTGTAATATAGCGTGCTATAGCGTGCTGTTTGTAATATAGCGTGCTGTTTGTAATATAGCGTGCTATAGTGTGCTGTTTGTAATATAGCGTGCTGTTTGTAATATAGCGTGCTGTTTGTAATATAGCGTGCTATAGCGTGCTGTTTGTAATATAGCGTGCTGTTTGTAATATAGCGTGCTATAGCGTGCTGTTTGTAATATAGCGTGCTGTTTGTAATATAGCGTGCTGTTTGTAATATGTCCACCAGTGTCCAGGAAATGCAGTCCGGTAGTAGAGCCATTATGCTGAGCCCCTCCCCCTGCCCCCAAAATGACAAAAGGTGGTGCATGTTTGTGAACAGGATATAATTCGCCATAGTACACAGCCATAGTACAACTGTGTTAGTCATCTCTGTCACAGCCAGTGGCGATTTTAGCATGACATTTCTGGAGGGGCAGTTTTGTATGACGTCACCATAAAACAAATAAAGATAGCCTAAGTGCCAGGGAGCAGAAAGATTTCAAAACTGAATACAGTGTATCGCTTCAGCACAACACAGAACCCTACATTGAGGTTGCCTATACTGCAACAAAGTAATAGGATGAGACAGACACGTTTCTTCAATAACTTGTATGCTTTATCAAAACCGTAAATACAAGCATATGACACGTTGTTAACTTGTAGGAAAGTGAAGTTTGATCAAGTTTATCCAGAACTAATGCAATTATAGCCTAAATTTTAGCCTAGCTAAAATACAAAAAACGCAACGCATGCCAACGGCATATTATAATAACGAGAATTATCAGATAAATGTCAAATAAATATGCAAACATTTGGTATTGCTTTAGCTATGTTAAGACATGCCTTAAAGAAACTTCAAAAAGGTAAACATAGGTGTCATGCCTGCAAAACTATAAATTCACCAAAAACCATATAAAACATTATCTATTATCTATTAAAATCACTAGCCACCAGTTATTTGTCTGATTCAAGTTTATTTAATATATTCATGTATTTAGCTTTTCACATAATAATGAGTGTGTAACAAATTCAGCAAGGTGCTTCGTTGTCATAAAGCGTATTTTTGGATCATAACTTACAGTCCTGATGCGCTACTTGCTTTTCCCACGGCCTCAGAAATCGAGAGAATATCAGAGAGAGGGAGAAAGAAAATGTGATTTCAGCGATTAAATTAATTATGTTGGATAACGTTTAAAAAAAATGTTAGACTAGATTTCCTGTATCATAACCTTATACGCCTGTACACCTTCGAAAAGTTGGAAAAACCGTATTTTATATGGGCAAACTTGACACCTATGACAAAATAAAATCAAACTAATGGAAAACTTTAGCTGGCTAGCATTAGCGATACACACACACACTGAATTGGCTTTGTTTATGTTTATTTCCTGGTCACGTCAGCCCACGTTAACGACGTTAACTTAACGTTTATTATTTTTTCGCCACCTGTTGCTAGGCAGAATTAGTAGGGGCAAAAACATTTCTGCTCCTCCGCCCAACATAATTTGTGGCAGGTTTTCCCTGCTTACGCAGATCACGCTCACGTTGTTTCCCTAGCAACGGTGGGGCAGAGTGCTCCGCTGCCCCACAGCAGAGACATAGGACAGGGAGCGCAGTCCGCAGCGTGAGCACACACATACATATAAAGGAAACTACTCAAAAACAGCACTATAAGGAGAGTGAATCAAGTTTATCATATTTATACACGCCAATTTCACGATTGAATCACTGTTTTGTATTAAATATAAAATACATTTTACCACAACGTTCGGATGTTACGAGTATCTTGCACAACAGCGCCGCGTCTGGTGGGGCACTGCCCCTAATGTAAAAACGCCACTGGTCAGAGCCATAGTACAGACTGCTGCTCATCTCTGGCATGCTTGTTTTGGGGTCACAGCCATAATACAGATGCTCATATTATTTAATTTTCAGTCAGTAATGATTTGTGGCTGAATTGCAGCGGGAAGCCTGAATGACTCATCACTGCTGGCAGGTTCTGGACTCAGACCCGGTGGAACAGACCCAGGAGGTGGAGGAGGATTTGGACCGGCTGTACGACAGTCTGGAGGGGTACAACCAGAGCGACAGCGGGCAAGAGATGGAGGACAACGACAGCGTCGTCAGCACCCCAAAACCCAAACTCAAGTACAGCCCCTCCGCCTGTCTGCACCCCAAAACCCCAAACTCAAGTACAGCTCCTTTGCCTGTCTGCAAACCCCAAACTCAAGTACAGCCCCCTTCCTGTCTGCAAACCCCAAACTCAAGTACAGCTCCTCTGCCTGTCTGCAAACCCCAAACTCAAGTACAGCCCCCTTCCTGTCTCCACCCTCAAACCCTTGGTTTTGAGGACTCGTTATGTCCCCTTTCCTGCGCACCCCACTGTCTTTCATTCTGTCCCAAAACCCTTTACTGTAAGATCTCCCCTCAGTCTGGCTCACTGTAACCTCTAATCAGCGGCTTTAACATGGAGAGCAGTGTGCTGTGTGATCAGCTTTAACATGGAGAGCAGTGTGCTGTGTGATCAGCGGCTTTAACATGGAGAGCAGTGTGCTGTGTGATCAGCGGCTTTAACATGGAGAGCAGTGTGCTGTGTGATCAGCTTTAACATGGAGAGCAGTGTGCTGTGTGATCAGCGGCTTTAACATGGAGAGCAGTGTGCTGTGTGATCAGCGGCTTTAACATGGAGAGCAGTGTGCTGTGTGATCAGCGGCTTTAACATGGAGAGCAGTGTGTGAGATCAGCTTTAACATGGAGAGCAGTGTGTGAGATCAGCTTTAACATGGAGAGCAGTGTGTGAGATCAGCTTTAACATGGAGAGCAGTGTGCTGTGTGATCATTTCATAGATATGGGAAGATTAGTTATCTCAGAACTTTAGATTTAGTGATTGAGTGGGCAGCGGCATTTCTCACGTTCACTTGTTTAAACTTTTGAGATAATAATAATTCCTATTAAAAAAAACCTTCTAAATTTGTGTCTCTGCATTTTTGTTCCGTTGATTGGCATCGATAGCTCAGTGGGTATCGGATGTGGAGTTGAGCCGTGATTCTTCCACCTGCATTACTGTTCTCTCCCACTGGGTGGCAGAATTCAAAGCCATGGCAAGCATGGTCACAAGCCCCATCCAGGTTAGAAGGCCATTCTCAGAACATCCAGGTCAGAGGTCATTCTCTGATTATTGGTTGACAGATTGGAAGACACACCCAATTGATCTCAAAGCTGTAGTGATCCCAGCATGGCGTCTCAAAGCTGTAGTGATCCCAGCATGGCGTCTCAAAGCTGTAGTGATCCCAGCATGGCGTCTCAAAGCTGTAGTGATCCCAGCATGGCGTCTCAAAGCTGTAGTGATCCCAGCATGGCGTCTCAGTAAAGCTCTTAAGGGATCTCTGGTTCAGTTATTCACCGTTTTGCTCATGTTGTTTCCAGGCCGTTCTTTGATGGGACGTCCTCCTGCAGCTCACAGGCTGAGTTGGGCGTTTCCCCCAGCCTGAAGCCCCAGCACAGTGACGGCATCGGCCCTGTGAGTGACAGTTCCTCCCCTGACCCGCCCCCCACACACACACACACACACACACGTACACAACACACACATACAGGCATACACACAAACACACACACACGTACACAACACACACATACAGGCATACACACACACACACACACGTACACAACACACACATACAGGCATACACACAAACGCACGCACACACACGTACACAACACACACATACAGGAATACACACACACACACAACACACATATTACAGTACGTTACATCATTTGGCAGATGCTTTTATCCAAAGCGACGTGCACACACGCAACACACAAATGCACACACAGATATGCATCCTGCTGTTATTACTATAATTATTTGCATTTCTGCTCTAAATAAACAGACAACTGCCATCCATTTGAAAGAATGTGTGTGTGTGCGTGCTTGCGCGTGTGTGCGTGCCTGCGCGTGTGTGTGCCTGCGCGTGTGCGTGCCTGCGCGTGTGTGTGTGCCTGCGCCTGTGTGCGTGCCTGCCCGTGTGCGTGTGTGTGCGCGTGTGTGTGTGTGTGCACGTACGTGTGTATGCGTATGTACGTGCCTGTGTGCTTTTGCGATCTCATGAAATTCCACTGCTTTATTTCAAAAGGGCAGGTCAAGTAAAGGTCACAGGAGGAATTAATATATTACAGTTTTCCACACTTTCCGTCAATTTATTTTTCCCCAAGTTCAGAAACCAGTGTGAAAGCAAGTCTCATGAGTAACTGACCAACGTGTGTCCACTAGCCATTCCCACACAGATAAGTGGAATTCCCTGGAACAGTAAAGTTCCGCTCACTGTCTCAACAGCGCCCTCTGTTAGGTGAGAGATAAAAATGTTTTTTTTTCTGGATTTTCCCTGCAGAGTGGAGCTTTCCAGTCCACTGAGAACAAGTTACCTGGGGGACAGGTTTCTGCAGCACGTTTCCATGGACCCCTCTGCTGGGGTCAGTGTCTTGTTGTTCAGAACTGCAACAGTGCGTGCGTGCGTGCGTGCGTGCGTGCGTGCGTGCGTGCGCTGTTTTATGGTACCTGTAGCTGCTTTGTTTAAAGTATTTGAGGTGCTAGTCAACCTATGTGACAGCAGTGAGCTAAAGTAGCTTGGACCCGTACCTGTACCTGTACCCGTACCCAGCTAGTGCAGTAGGGGGTCAGGCCTAGCTTGTGTTCAGCCGTGTGTTATCGCCCCCTGCAGGAGGACACAGGAACAGACAGCAGCAGTGGCCGGGATGTCAGCGCTGACAGGCTGGCCGCTTCAGTGGAGAAACTGTGCAAGACTTTGAGGGAGTCCCAGGACCCCCTGCCCCCCAGGTACACTACTGCCGCCCCATTACTGCCCCCCAGGTACACTACTGCCCCTCATTACTGCCCCCAGATACACTACTGCCCCCCATTACTGCCCCCAGATACACTACTGCCCCCCATTACTGCCCCCAGATACACTACTGCCCCCCATTACTGCCCCCAGGTACACTACTGCCCCCCCATTACTGCCCCCAGATACACTACTGCCCCCCATTACTGCCCCCAGATACACTACTCTGCCCCCCATTACTGCCCCCAGATACACTACTGCCCCCCATTACTGCCCCCAGGTACACTACTGCCCCTCATTACTGCCCCCCAGGTACACTACTGCCCCCCATTACTGCCCCCAGATACACTACTGCCCCCCATTACTGCCCCCAGGTACACTACTGCCCCCCATTACTGCCCCCCAGATACACTACTGCCCCCCATTACTGCCCCCAGATACACTACTGCCCCCCCATTACTGCCCCCAGATACACTACTGCCCCCCATTACTGCCCCCAGATACACTACTGCCACCCCCATTACTGCCCCCAGATACACTACTCTGCCCCCCATTACCGCCCCCAGGTACACTACTGCCCCCCATTACTGCCCCCAGATACACTACTGCCCCCCATTACTGCCCCCAGGTACACTACTGCCCCTCATTACTGCCCCCCAGGTACACTACTGCCCCCCATTACTGCCCCCAGATACACTACTGCCCCCCCATTACTGCCCCCAGGTACACTACTGCCCCCCATTACTGCCCCCAGATACACTACTGCCCCCCATTACTGCCCCCCAGATACACTACTGCCCCCCATTACTGCCCCCAGATACACTACTGCCCCCCATTACTGCCCCCAGATACACTACTGCCCCCCATTACTGCCCCCAGATACACTACTGCCCCCCATTACCGCCCCCAGGTACACTACTGCCCCCCATTACTTTCCCCAGATACACTACTGCCCCCAGATACACTACTGCCCCCCATTACTGCCCCCAGATACACTACTGCCCCCCATTACTGCCCCCCAGATACACTACTGCCCCCCCATTACTGCCCCCAGGTACACTCTACTGCCCCCCATTACTGCCCCCAGATACACCTACTGCCCCCCATTACTGCCCCCAGATACACTACTGCCCCCCATTACTGCCCCCAGATACACTACTGCCCCCCATTACTGCCCCCAGATACACTACTGCCCCCCCATTACTGCCCCCAGATACACTACTGCCCCCCATTACTGCCCCCAGATACACTACTGCCCTCCATTACTGCCCCCAGGTACACTACTGCCCCACATTACTGCCCCCAGGTACACTACTGCCCCCCCATTACTGCCCCCAGATACACTACTGCCCCCCATTACTGCCCCCAGATACACTACTGCCCCCCATTACTGCCCCCAGATACACTACTGCCCCCCATTACTGCCCCCAGATACACTACTGCCCCCCCATTACTGCCCCCAGATACACTACTGCCCCCCATTACTGCCCTCCATTACTGCCCCCAGGTACACTACTGCCCCACATTACTGCCCCCAGGTACACTACTGCCCCCCATTACTGCCCCCAGATACACTACTGCCCCCCATTACTGCCCCCAGGTACACTACTGCCCCCCATTACTGCCCTCCATTACTGCCCCCCAGGTACACTACTGCCCCACATTACTGCCCCCCATTACTGCCCCCAGGTACACTACTGCCCCCCCATTACTGCCCCCAGATACACTACTGCCTCCCATTACTGCCCCCAGATACACTACTGCCCCCCATTACTGCCCCCAGATACACTACTGCCCCCCATTACTGCCCCCAGATACACTACTGCCCCCCATTACTGTCCGCAGGTACACTACTGCCCCCCATTACTGCCCCCAGGTACACTACTGCCCCCCATTACTGCCCCCAGATACACTACTGCCCCCCCATTACTGCCCCCAGATACATTACTGCCCCCAGATACACTACTGCCCCCATATACACTACTGCCCCCCATTACTGCCCCCAGATACACTACTGCCCCCCATTACTGCCCCCAGATACACTACTGCCCCCCATTACTACCCCCAGGTACACTACTGCCCCCCAGATACACTACTGCCCCCCATTACTGCCCCCAGCTACACTACTGCCCCCCATTACTGCCCCCAGATACACTACTGCCCCCCATTACTGCCCCCAGATACACTACTGCCCCCCATTACTGCCCCCCAGATACACTACTGCCCCCCATTACTGCCCCCAGATACACTACTGCCCCCCATTACTGCCCCCAGATACACTACTGCCCCCCATTACTGCCCCCCAGATAGACTACTGCCCCCCATTACTGCCCCCAGATACACTACTGCCCCCCATTACTGCCCCCAGATACACTACTGCCCCCAGCTACTGAAAGGTTGGGGCTGTGAACATGCTAAGCTAACCTGTGTGCAATGCGGCTGAAAGGTTTGGGTCGCCCCCTGCAGGGTGGAACTGAAGCGGCAGCAGCCCGCGCGCAGCGCCTCACTGAGGGACCCACAGACCTCCAGGGTCCAGAGCGAGCGCGCCAGCAGCATGGACATGGAGAGCAGCCCACACACCCCGCCATACCGCCCAGGTACACCCCCACACACCCGCCATACCGCACAGTTACACCCCCACACACCCGCCATACCGCCCAGGTACACCCCCACACACCCGCCATACCGCCCAGGTACACCCCCACACACCCCGCCATACCGCACAGGTACACCCCCACACACCCGCCATACCGCACAGGTACACCCCCCACACACCCGCCATACCGCCCAGGTACACCCCCAACACCCCCGCCATACCCGCCCAGGTACACCCCCACACACCCGCCAATACCGCCCAGGTACACCCCAACACACCCGCCATACCGCCCAGGTACACCCCCACACACCCGCCATACCGCCAGGTACACCCCCACACACCCGCCATACCGCCCAGGTACACCCCCACACACCCGCCATACCGCCCAGGTACACCCACACACACCCGCCATACCGCCCAGGTACACCCCCACACACCCGCCATACCGCCCAGGTACACCCCCACACACCCGCCATACCGCCAGGTACACCCACACACACACCCGCCATACCGCCCAGGTACACCCCCACACACCCGCCATACCGCACAGGTACACCCCCCACACACCCGCCATACCGCCCAGGTACACCCACACACACCCGCCATACCGCCCCAGGTATACACCCGCCATACCGCCCAGGTACACACCCCACACACCCGCCATACCGCCCAGGTACACCCCCACACACCCGCCATAACCGCCCAGGTACACCCCCACACACCCGCGATACCGCCCAGGTACACCCCCACACACCCGCCATACCGCCCAGGTACACCCCCACACACCCGCCATACCGCCCAGGTACACCCCCACACACCCGCCATACCGCACAGGTACACCCCCACACACCCGCCATAACCGCCCAGGTACACCCCCACACACACCCGCCATACCGCACAGGTACACCCCACACACCGCATACCGCACAGGTACACCCCCACACACCCGCCATACCGCCCAGGTACACCCCCACACACCCGCCATACGCCCAGGTACACCCCCACACACCCGCCATACCGCCCAGGTACACCCCCACACACCCGCCATACCGCCCAGGTACACCCCACACACACCCGCCATACCGCCCAGGGTACACCCCCACACACCCGCCATATACCGCCCAGGTACACCCCAACACACCCGCCATACCGCCCAGGTACACCCCCACACACCCGCCATACCGCCCAGGTACACCCCAACACACCCGCCATACCGCCCAGGTACACCCCCACACACCCGCCATACCGCCCAGGTACACCCCCACACACCCGCCATACCGCCCCAGGTACACCCCACACCACCCGCCATACCGCCCAGGTACACACCCCCACACACCCGCCATACCGCCCAGGTACACCCCCCACACACCCGCCATACCGCCCAGGTACACCCCCACACACCCGCCATACCGCCCAGGTACACCCCCCACACACCCGCCATAACCGCACAGGTACACCCCCCACAACACCCGCCATACCGCCCAGGTACACCCCCACACACCCCGCCATACCGCCCAGGTACACCCCCACACACCCGCCTACCGCCCAGTACGCCCAGGTACACCCCCACACACCCGCCATAACCGCCCAGGTACACCCCCACACACCCGCCATACCGCCCAGGTACACCCCCACACACCCGCCATACCGCACAGGTACACCCCCACACACCCGCCATACCGCCATAGTTACACCCCCACACACCCGCCATTTTGAGCTCAGGAGTGTGGGGTTGTGGGTTGGTTTGTGGTCACATTTGTTTTTGCTCAGACAGGAAGCTCAGAAGTGCAGTCTCT